>QRFJ01000043.1:865482-918132 GCA_006176705.1 Cocos nucifera | reverse complement strand
TTATGATCAAGGAAGAATTTTTTTAAGAACACTCATACAAAACTCTTCCAAGTTATGATAGATTTGTTTGGAAGGCTGTATAACCACTTTTTGGCATTAACTTTAAGAACGAAATTGATTAATCTTAGTTTGACCTCATCCTCAGAAAGTTGTTGTAGCCTCATGATTGCATAAATCTCTTCAAATTTCCTAATGAATATATATGCATCCTCTTTTTCAGTGAACTTTGGAAGCATATTAATTATCTAAAATTTAATTTTGAAGTTATTTGTAGTAGGTTGGGGCAACCCGATGTAAGAAGCCTGGATGGATCCAACTGGATAATATAAATCCTTAAGAATTTAGGGCAGATTGGTTTTTTCCATTTTAGTGACTTTAAGGCTTGATGCAAGATTTGAATCAATTCTAACTAGTCGACTTGATATCCTTCTCCATGAGAAGAGTGGAGAATTCACTTTATTTTTTATTTTTTTATTTTTTATTTTAAAATTTTAATAAAAGATTAGAATTAAATGTAGATTTTTTATTTTTATTTTTATTATTTTTATTATTTTTTATTTTCAATCAAGAGAAGAGAAGAGAAATCCTAATTGAGGTTTTCCTAACTCTAGACAGCTCCTGACTGTCAACGTTGCTTTTGAGCACTCCAAGTTCAAAGTCAACTAACCAAATCGACCAGGTAAGTATATGGTCGGTGGGAGTCTCCTTATTACTTTTCTTAGACATCAATTAAATTTGCCAGGTTAGCAAATGGAATCAATTATAAACCACCTTCCTTTGGATCCAATCATTCCACAAACCACTTTCCTAGACACCGACAGGCCAACCAACATGAATTCGATCTAACTCTTAGGTTCCTTAATCCTAATAAGCTCGGATGTCCCTAGGATTGACATCTAATTGATTTTATTTAAGACTTAGGGTTAATGCAAATAAGAAAACTTTTTTGTGGGCTAAGAAAGGGTGATGAAATTCCCATCTTATCTTGTTTAGATTTGTGCCCTTAAATTAGTTTAGATATGCTTATGCACAACCAATAAGAACAAATAAGTTTTAATTAAAAATTAATAACAAATAAGATCTACGTAATATGCAAAAAGAAAAGAGTGGGTTAGATGACGTACATGGCTTCCAGCACTCACCAACTTAAAGTAAAGCAAGATAATGAAGACAGATAAGAAATACTAAAAACTGAAATGTATGAAGAGCAAAAATTTAGTCATAAATTGAAAACAAGTTAATTCCCTTGCAATGGCACCAAAAATTTGATGTGTCTTAAATTAACCGTAAGCACATGGTATGCAAGGTAGCATATTCGGCAAGTACGGATCGATCCCATAAGAAATTTAGTATTTGAATTACATTCAAACCCTTGCTCATGCGAGCTTTAACAAAGAGTAGGGAAGATTGTTTGTTACTTACAATTAAATAGTAAATTAATTATAGAAAATAATTATCTAAAAATCTAGGGCCTTAGAATCTACTAGACCAATGACTTAGAGAGCCTTTCTATGGTTTCTCTTGTGATGTCTCTTGATTAAGGTGTAATGCATGGACAAGCATTCATTCTAATTACGAAACTCTCCTTTCAACTGCTTCTCTTATGTTGACCCAATAATAATCCATCAAAGTTTTTCATAAAGAAGAAGAGAAAAAGATTTAAAAAGATTATAGGCCTTTTACCTATTATTTTTCTTGTATCAAATCAAGCATGAACTATAAAGAGATTGAAATTCAATGATAGTCTATCAAATCTCTTGGTAAGAAGCTTAAAGGAAGAAGAACTTAAAAAATCTAATGATAGTCTATCGTAGTAGAGCAGGACTGGACCATCAATGGAGGGTGCAACTCCGAGCTCGGTGATGAACTTCCTCAGCCACACAGCTTTCTTTGCCGCTGAAGAAAAAAATCTTATTTTTAGATCAGGTTCGTTCAGATCTGATTAGATCAAAAGAAATATTTTAAAATTTTTTTTTAGATCTAAATCAGATCTAAGACTCTTCAAATTTGATTTTATTAATATGATAAAATAAAATAAAAATAAAATAAATTAAATCTAATTTAATTATACCTTGCTATGGGTAATTCTATTATCCTGTGATGATCCTGATGTTTGCCTGAGGTTCTGGATGTAGCCATGCAAGTGCCTGATCTCTACCAGTATCCACTCGAGCAGGATCTAGAGATCTTCTTCTTCTCAATCTGTACTTCAAAGATCAGATCTAGATTTGATCTTAAAGATCTTCAAAACATCCTTTTGAAGATCAGATGTTGTCTTTTGCAGCAGCGCTGCCATCTTGCTTCCTTGTCGCCTTTCTCTTGCTTGGATCACACCAAATTGAAGCCCAAAACTTTTGGGCATGGAGAGGAGAGAGAGAATCTAAAGGAGGCATGGAGAAGGAGAGAGAGAGGCTATGTGGCATGGGCAAAGGGCAGAAGCTCTCAATCTTAGGCGCAGACAGGATTTATATTGATCCTGCTGCGCCATGCAGTGCCACATCATCCCGGCCAATCATGGCTCTTTTGTGCAATTAGATCTAAATCTGATTGGTAGGATGACATCATCTGATCCAATCAGATTAGTGTCCCTCACAAACCTTCTTAGGTGGCACCAAGATTGGTCAAAGAAGAGTCTTTGGCGCCACCCAAGTCGAGAGCATGAAGCAACTGGAGTCCCATCCATATGGAACTCCAATCCTTATCCTCTTTGGGCACACACCTCCCTAGGCATGCACCCCCTCCCTTTCCTCCTTTTCGTAGGAGGACAAAGCCCCATCTACTCTCCTATGGGTGCATGACACATGGGTAGTTGTCTAAGTGTCAAAGGTCAACGTTTGACCAAAGTCAAAGAATAAGATTTAGTTGGTGACGAAAAATGGCAGGTGTTGTCTCAAATTTATCTTATAAATTAAGACAACTCTTTTCTGACCTGGACAAGCTTCAGTCAAACTAAGTAAAGGTTTCTGAGTGAGCCTAAACATATTTGGCTCAGTCGAGATAACTTTTAATGATCGTTGAAGGAGAATATCAGGTTCAATCATGTGCTAGCATGATTTTTTTGAACCTAATTGAATCTTATTTAAATCAATTGAACTAAGTTAGTCCAATTGATGATATCTAGATCCAAATTCTTGTTTATGTGATCCAGTTAGGTTCAATTCCATATGGTAATGGGATATGTCATGATCTCTATCATTGCCATCATCGAAATACCTTCCGATGGATCAAAACTTTTCTGATTCAGACAACTAGTATGATCGATCATCCAAATCATTCTAATTGCTCCCAAAATCCATCGATGACACCTAGCAGCATATGGTGGCAACCCATCAGAATTGAAAATGAACCTCTCAGTGTAGTTACTTGTGTGATTAAGTTCCTCTATCTTGAGCCCCGATCGGATTAGGGTTAAGGTGATCTCACCAATCCCTAATTTTTGTCATATGAATTAATCATTCGATTCAAGTCTGATGTGAAAAATTTAATAGAAACTCTTTCTATTATTTTACTTTGCCATGGCCATGGGCTTATGGACTTGATTCTCATGATCATCATAGAGCTGCTCCTTATCTACCATGGTAGATAGATCCTCTATTGGTGCAATCCAATTTGTATAATGAACATGCTATAGCCAACATACACCTCAGGATTTTGAATAGCTAAGAGATCGAGTTATGGTGTAGTCAAACTATAACACCCTCAAGGTGAACTATCGATGCACCTCAAGTCAAAGAACCAGACATGCCACTGTAGCTTCGAGCCTGTCATTGACGAGAAGGTAGACTTCCTCATGACTGCTCGAGGTGGTCACGCTCAGTGCCCTCGTTCTCTAACGAGTACCTGTACTATCACTCCGATGTCTCTATACCATAGACTCAAGACTCATCTATCCTAAAGAAGCGATCGTACACCAACCTTCTGAATCAATCACCATCTTCATGATGATCCTACGGTCGGAAGCATTTTATGAGTTAGTAATGAAAATTCATATCTTAAATTTTCAACTCTTGAAAATATAAACTATCATTACCATTAACTCAAGGGATGTATCACAGACATTTTCAAATACACACTATGATAGAAAATAATCCATTTTATTATTTATAATCAAAATTATAATTTTGCCCTTAGATGTGTATTACAAGTGTTAGCCAATTCTAACTTCTAGGGCACACATATCTAACAGCTGCATCTGATGCTGCCATATACTCTGCTTCATAAATAGAGTCAGCCACTATATGCTGCTTGAAACTTTTCCAGCAGATGGCTCCATCATTTAGAGTAAAGATATACTCCGACATACTTTTACTATCATCATGATCGGATTGAAAGCTGGAGTCTGTAAACCCCACAAGCTTTAGATCTAACTCACCATAAACCAACCATTGGTCCTTAGTATTTCTCAAATACTTAAGGATGGTTTTAACCACCTTCCAGTGATTTTCTCCAAGATCAAACTGGTATCTACTCACCACTCCTAGTGAGTATGCCACGTCTGATCTCGTACATGTCATTGCATACATAATAGATCCCACTATCGAAGCATATGAAATTCTACTCATACGCTCTCTTTCTTCAGGAGTTGTCGGACAATCATTCTTAGAGAGAGAAATTTCTTGGCCTATCGGATGATAGCCCTTTTTGAAATTCTCCATGCTGAACCTCTTTAGCATAGTTTCTATGTACGTAGATTGGGATATACCAGGCATCATTTTAGATCTATCTCTATAGATCTTCATCCCTAGGATGTAGGATGCTTCACCCAAATCCTTCATGAAGAACTATGATGACAACCAGACTTTTATTCCTTATAGTGCGGGGATGTCATTCCCGATTAAGAAAATATCGTCCACATACGAAATAAAGAATACCACTACTGGACCATTTGCCCATTTATAAATCCAGGGTTCTTCCCCATTCATAATGAAGCCATGCATTTTGATCACTTTATCAAAATGCATGTTCCAACTTTGAGATGCTTGCTTCAATCCATAAATGGATCTCTGAAGCTTGCACACCTTGGACTCATCTGTGGATGTGAATCCTTCAAGTTGTATCATATATACCTCTTCGGTCAGCTCTCCACTTAGAAAAGTTGTCTTCACATCCATCTACCAGATTTCATAGTTCAGATGGGCAGCAATGGCAAGTATGATCCGAATGAACTTGAGCATTGCCATAGGGGAGAACGTCTCATCATAGTCAATACCATAACGTTGATGATACCCCTTGGCAATCAAATGAGCTTTATAGGTCTCCATCTTTCCGTCTACACCTTTCTTCCTTTTGAAGACTCATTTACACCCAATGGGTTCAAACCCTTCAGGTGGGTCAACTAATATCCATACATCATTGACCTTCATGAAATCCATTTTGGATCTCATGGCTTCTAGCCATTTCTTAAAGTTGGATCTCTACATCACATCCATATAAGTGATCGGGTCCTCATCGTTCTCATTGACTTTGATGGGATCACCATCCTGGATCAAGAATTCATAGTATCTGTCCAGATGGTGGGGTACTCTGTCGGATCACCTTAATGGTGCAGGTTCACTAGGCTTCGGATCTGATCTGATCAAATCTGACTTAGGTTTAACATTTTGTGTCAGACTTTCTACCGGTTGAACTTCATCAAGTTCAACCTTAAAGATAATAGTTCCTTCATCAAGGAACTTCTTTTCCAAAAAGATTGCCCTAAGGCTGACGAACACCTTTTGCTCATCAGCATGGTAGAAATAGTATCCTTTGGTCTCTTTTGGGTACCCTATGAATATACACTTATCAGACCTAGGTCCAAGTTTGTCTGTAACTAACCGTTTGATATAAGTCGGGCACCCCCAAACCCTAAGGTATGAAAGTACTGGCTTATACCCTGTCCATATCTTATATGAGATTTTAACTATAGACTTACTTGGAATCCTATTTAATAGATAATAAGTCGATTCGAGTGCATATCCCCAGAAGGATATCGGCAAGCTGGCAAATTCCATCATGGATCGAACCATGTCTAACAGAGTCCGATTCCTCCTTTCAGACACACCATTATACTGTGGTATTCTAGGAGGAGTCTATTGGGAGAGAATTTCATTTTCTCTTAGATATGTAAGAAACTCATCAGAAAGGTATTCTCCTCCTCAATCAGATCGAAGAGTTTTAATACTCTTTTCAATTTATTTTTCTACTTCACTTTGAAATCATTTGAATATTGAAAAAAATCTGACTTATGTTTCATCAGATAGACATATCCATATTTGGATAAATCATTTGTAAAAGTGATGAAGTAGATATATCCACCTCTGGCACTTGTGCTCATTGATCCACTTACATCAGTATGTACTAGACCTAAGAGCTCATTGGCTCTCTCACCTTTTCTAGTAAAAGGTGACTTGATCATTTTACCAAGAAGATAGGACTTATAGGTTGAAAGTGATTTACAATCATTAACTTCGAGGATTCCCTCCTCAGTCAAACTATTTATCCTATTCTTGTTTATATGACCTAGCCTACAGTGCCATAAGTAGATATCTGATACACTATCTAATCAGGATGCTTACCAGTAGAATAGACTACATTAACAGATTGTGATAACATATATACACCATTGTTCATTATCCATAGAAAGCAATAATACTATTCACAATGATATTATAAACTCATTTTTTTATTAAAATTTCATAATTGTTCATGGCCAAAAGGCCTACATAAATGATATTTAAAAAGAAACTAGGATAGAAATGACAATCACTAAGAACAATGATATGAGATTCAAATACAAGTTTCAAAATTCCTAAAGCTAGAACTAGAACTGGTCTTCCATCTCCAACGTTCAGGAATCTCTTACCTTGCTCGAATCTTCTACTGACCTGCAATCCTTACAACAAATTATAAATATGGTAAGGGCTATCGGTATCCAATACCTAGTCAATAATATTACAAATAGAGAAATTGCAAGGAGTTATCATATAAATACCTTGTCCAGCAATAGCTTGCTTCTTTCTCTACCTGTTCGGATCTAGGAAGGTAATGTACTGGGGATAGTTCCTCTTCTAGTGCCCTCGTTTCTTGCAAAAGAAGCATTTGGCTTGACTCTTATCAGGCTTGGTCTTTGGGGTCTGAGCCTGCACATGTGTCCTAGCATGAACATGCACCTTCTTGGCTTTCTTCTTCTTATTCTTCTTCTCTTTTCCAAAGGATCGAGAACGAAAAGATGAACCTCCCACTAAGTTCACCGACTCCTTATGGAGTTGGTGATCCTTCTCAAAGTTTTGAAGTAATTCCAGTAATCCATGGTAGTCCACTTCAGGCTTTGACATTCTATAATGTGTAAGGAATGGGAGATAAGACTTGGGCAGTGAGTTCAGTATTGCATCTTTCCCAAGTTATTTATGCAAGAAAAAGCCAAGTTTGCTCAAGCGCTCTATCAGCTCGATCATGTACAATACATGATCAGTGATAGAGGCACCATTCCGCATTCTAGGGTTGAAGATGGCACAACTATTCTTGTGCCTCTCAATGTCATCGGGTGTGCCAAAAGAATCCTCCAACACTTGGAGCATTTTGTTTGGCTAAGTTGTCTCAAACTTGTGACTGAACTCATCACTCATCACAGCCAGCATAATGCAGTGCACCATGGTTTGATCACTGAGTCTCTGAGTATTCCACGTGCATTGGCAACTAGCTTCTCAGGTGCAGGATCCGTCAGCACATATAGGATCCGTTCATGCTCCAGGACAATCTTCAACTTTCGGTACTAGCTATCGAAGTTGGATCTCACCAACTTATCATTGTCCAACAATGATCGAAGCGATAGAGAAGTATCCATGTCTGCATAAAGGAAAATCAAAATCTAATTAGTAATTGATTTATTAAATCTAAAGATTTAGACTTTAATCAAAAGATTTCTTCCACTATTTTATTCGAATTGGTAGCCTCTACCTTCAATTCGAGAAATTATCCTAATTTTTTAGTAGGTACTAGAATCCACATAGACTGTACACAAGCCCAACTTTGGTTGGTCCACCCATGTACATCTAAGGATAGATTCATAACCAATTGTTTCTCCAAATAATTTTCGATAATTAAATTTTGCCCCAGGCCCTGATCAGTTGGCTTTAGCCTTCTCAAAAAAGGATCCAGTTAGGTCCAACCATTAACATGACCATACTTGGCCCATCCAACTAATGAATGATCAGGCCCAACTTTGGTTGGCCCACCTGACCACCATTTAGAAAGATGTATCCAAGAGATCAGATAATGAATGATAATTCCATCAATCGATAAGCACCAGGCCTTTGGGCCTCTAATGATTATCCAACTGATGGACCCATTATCATCCACTTTAATGGAAGGCTATGATCTAATTATCATATAACTATTTCATTTTAGGAATGTAATAATTTTAGAGAATTTATTTATAGAAGTGAGTAGGTCAGATTAACCAGCTTGTCATGATCTTCCCACTAACTTTACCAAGTTAGCTTAAGGGAGACCATTAATAGGCTGGTCTAGGAGCACCTAAATCAATCAAACTAATTTACCTAACTGACATGGGTTAGCTAGAATAGTCAAGCGATCCAATCAAAATATAATCTCACCAAGAGGCCAGGTAAGTTCGATCAGTGGAAGGGTCTACCAAGCTTGCCTTAGACACCATCAAAAATGGCCAGGTAAGTGGGCTGCTAATTAAAAACTACTGGTCTGGTTTACCTTAGACACCAACTGATTTAATTAGTTTCAATTAGATCAACCTAATAGTTCATGCTAGACTACGTAGCCAAGAATTAAGTCCATCTTGGGTTTTGTTAAAGACATGGACTTGACCAACTACAACTATTGTAATTGATCTAGAGAATCCTTGATCTAATCTAAAACAATAATTGATTAGATTTAGTCAATTCTCTAATTAAGTCCATTCTTTAATCTAACCCTATGTCTAACTCAATTAATAGACCTAATCCCCACTAACCCATTTAACCCAGTGTGTTATGATTTGTATTTTAGGATCTTCAATTCACAATCCTAGATCCGAATCAATCAACTTCTTAATTCTCAATTAAGTTTTGGACTGAGAATTGGGGTTCGACTTTTTAAAAATAATTTTTATATTTATAAAATATTTTTACAACATGGTTCTATCAATCAAGTTGCATGTTTGATTTATAATCAATATGTAAGTAAAATAAATATAAAACTATTTTAGATCTATTCTAAACAGGATCATGTAATTGAAATAGTTTTAATAATAATCAATCTTAAATCTCCCTAGATCAAATCTAACATATTTATGATGATTCAAATCTGATTAAAATATTTTTAATCAGATCATAAAATCTTTTAGATTTAATCTAAAATTTTATGATCAATATTTTAGATCAGCACATACTAGGGACAACCTATTCACTGTAAGGGGTAAACCTTACAGCAGGACAACCTTATGGCAGTCCGTGCAATCTAAAATATTTTATTTATTTATTTTTTTAATTTTTATATTTAATAATTAAATTATAAATTAGATTTAATCTAAGAAATAATCTAGATATGTACAAAAATCATGTAATAAGAACATAGGCTCTGATACCAATTGAAGGAACCAAATCTAGGATTTCACAGGTGGATCTTGAAAATTTTTTTAAGATTTTTGCAGTGAAAAACTTAAATAAATCTAAAATTTATTTAAATAACCATGTAAATACCTAAATCTTAGATCTATTACATGATCAAGATATGATATTAAATAAAAAATTAAAATCAAATAAGAAAGAAAAAGATTGATCAAATCAACCTAGATCTACACTACATCAAATGCAGGTATGAAGTTTGTAGATCAGATCTATTACCTAAGCAAGTTTAGATGTTCTAACTTGCTGATCTAGGCTTGAGGATGAAGTCATGATCTGCACACACGTCAGACTTCTAGGAGTCATCCACATGAGCCTATGATCTCTGATCTGAAATCCGATGCAGGAATTCAGCATAGCATGCAAGTACTAAGATGATCCTTCTTCGATCTTCAATCCAATGCTCTCTTCTTCAAAATTTGGACTCTTCAAAATATGAGAAGAAAGATGAGAGTTTGTTGATCTAAGGCTCTCTTAAAAAAACTCAAAAGAAATGAGGAGAGATTGAAAATAAAATAGCCCTAGAAGAAGACTCTCTTCTTCTTCTCTTTTCTCTCACTTAGACACCTAGTTTGGTGCCTATGGAATCCCCATGCCCAAGGATCTTCTTCCTCTGATTTTTGTACACCCTAAACCTCTCCCAAAGTTCTATATTCTATAAAAAAAATTAAAATAAAATTTATCCAATAAATAGGAAAAAAGAAGAGTCCAAGTTAGGTCAAATTCCTAAACTAGGAATATCCAAACATGGGAAGTTGTTGGGCCGCCCAACTCTTGGGCGCCTCCTCCATAATTTTTGCATGGACCAGCAAGGGAGGTTACATAAAAAAGAAGATTATTTTCATGGAATAAGAAAAGAATTAATTAAAAGAGTGGGTGGCACTTAAGGAAAGATGTTTTGGTCAATAAGGATTCTATCTCATAGAATCCTAAGCAAAACCAATTCCTCCTTTGACTTGGTCTTCCACCTAACTTCCAAATATGACTTGGAGGGAGAGAGGGGGTGTGGAAATCAGAAAGAAAGAGATTTTTCATGAAAAATACCTAAAAAATAGGTATGGGGGGAGTTGGGACCAAGGTGGCGCAAAGAGATAGGGAGTCCTAGTCACACTAGGACTCCTGTTTCGACTTGGTCAAACAAGATTTTTAAACCAAATAAAATCAAGATTATACCAACCTAATTAAATAAGGTCCTAACCCATTTAAGAACTTAATTAAATCAAATTAAATTAAATTAAATTTTAATTTATTTTCTAATCAAATTAGAAAATTGGGTTAATCCGAGTCCTAGTTAGACTAGGACTAGTTCTTCCTTGCACTTGGCTTATCCAATAAACCAATTGAACTTGATCCAATCAAGTCCAAACTAAATATAATTAAATTATATTTAATTAAACTTAATCTCAACCTATTGACTTAATTAAATTAAGCTAATTAATAATCCAATTGCTAATCGATCTTCCTGCAATGTTTGCACTAGGTTAAACACCAATCGTATTGATTGTTTAACCCTAGAATGATTTTTAATCGTTGATCAACCATTTGATCGGATCATAAGCTCTAATGTGTGTGACCTCATAGGTCTGAACCTAAGCCGATAGCATAGAAATAAATTTCTGTATCAATTAAAGTGACCATCTAACAATGATATCCGACGGCCAGATAGGTCGAAGGTGTAGAACACCATCCTTAGAATCCATGCGGATATAGTTTTCATGTAATTCATCCCCTTGACTACAATGCTCATAGGACATATTAGAGTTCAGCTGTCAACTTTGATCAGGTTATCCACATTGTATTTCAAAATACCAAATCCATCTGATGGATTATCTTGGCCAAGGTTTTGCTATATTGAAATATAGTGATGCATTCTTCTCCAACTCTTAGAGTAGTCAATTTTATCTTGATCACACTCCAACATCGCAAGTACTTGACTATGCTCAGAAGTCTTCCATTATTGAATTAGAAATTTAGTTAGTCTGATACCAAAGCACAGTGAGTTGCTTGCAAGTTACTGAGGTGATCTCAAGTCTAAGGGATACTTATATCTATATCCCATCAAAGATATTCTCGACAGTAGAATACTCTGGAGTTGGTCACAGTCAATGATGATGTACCATACTAGTGTCTCCATATACCTTGGTTAAGAGGACAACTAACCTATATGGCATATAGCGACCTATGCTCGATAAATGTTGTCATCCTAATTAACAATCAGTCATTTGGTCATGAATAAATTTAAGAACTAATCGATAAATTCCCTCTTTATCGAAACTAAATAGTCCTAAGAACTTCATCACAATAATAGAGTTTATTAGAAGATGTAAACTTATGATAAAAAAAGATGCCAAAATATTTTTTATTAATTAATAAATTGATTACAATATCTCAACCATCAACAAGCTGACGATTGGCTTTGGAACATAATTTCCAATAGTTGGGGCATAGTGATCTTTTTGGATATGATCTGATCATGTCTTGATGAGAGAAGAAGAAGAAAAGAAGGTCTTCTCTTAGGCTTTATTTGAGAACCTTTCTTCTCCATATTTTTATGAGATTTTTCTATGAGAAACATAGAAAAATCAGGGAGTGTGAGATCTAGAAACATGAAAAAAGTCGAGGGGAGAAGATCTTCCCTTGTCCTAGCATGAAGATATTTTTAGGACATCAATCGTTGATGTTCTAAAAGAGAAGATTTATCTTCTCTTAGGATCCTTTTCTAATGTATTTTATTTCTAATTTTTGAAAGATTCAAAGATTGAATTTCTTTCTTAATCCTTCTCATATTCTTCATCTCTTGGAGTATCCAAGAGATCTAAAGAATAAATTTTAGATTTACCATTCGGAGGGATCCATGAGAAACTAGCACTTCGAATGGATCATCGTTCGACAAATCTTGAATTTTATTGCAGCCTTGTGTGGATCATCTGTAGAGATCAAACACGTGTGAGGCTCCAAAGACAACAACATGAATTAACCATGGAGCTTTTGATTTACACAAGATAAGAGATTTGATCTCTTTTCTCACCTAAATGTGATCTAGATTTTAGATCTAGAATCGTTCTAGATCTAGGGTATTGATTTGATCAATACTAAATCCTTTTATTTTCAAATTTAGAATGCATTATGACATGTTATAGGTCTTAGATGTAGGGTTTAGTAATTAGATTACATGCATTTGTAGATTAAATGGTTAAATCTATAAGTTCTGCTACGTTATTTTTAAAAAATGTTTTAAAATTCTTGCATGAAACCTTGCATATTTCCCGACAATTAGGAGGGAGGAGGATTTTGTATTTTCTAGATATGGGACTAATGAAAAGGTGCATCTTGAAAGAATGGATGGTTGAGATTGGAGTGATAAGAAAGCTTGGATGGATAAGATGAAGGGGATGGAAAATAAGGTAAGAGGGAACGTTGCTATTCAACCCAAATTCTTCCTCTCTAAAAAATTTCCAAAAAAATAATTTCTTCTATTTTTCTTCAATCTCAGACGTCCATCACTTGCTTTGCTTCCAGTGCATGAATCCCAGCTCATGCTCATGCTTGGGATCCATGTGAATCTTTTTCTGCCACTTATCGTGTCATCCCCAACGAAAAAAAGATATTACTGTTTGCCTTCTTTTGCTTTTATTTTCAAAATAGAAATAATAGTACTTTCATAATGCCCTGCATGTCCTTATTTTCTTTTCTCCCAACATGTGTAGCTTTCTCTCATGGGTCCTGTTGGTGCAGAAAATGGTGACGATGCTAGAGTTGCTGGAGTGAGGCCACCGATGGAACCCACAAGAAGAAGTCCAAGACCAAAGGTGGATAGCTTTGGTAGGATCCTCCGACGCACAAGTCAGTTCTCTAGCCAACAAGAATGGAGGCTCAAGAGAATTAAGATGGATAAAAAAAAATGTATCTGAAGGGTTTCTTATATAGACGGAGCATGTAACAAACTAATGGTGACAGCCATAACCATCTGCTAGTGGACCATTTCTGCCACGTGGAGTTTGTTACAGAGAGTGGACTATAATTTATCATGACTTGCAGGTAGTTGGAATCCATTTGATGAAGTTTGGGCTTTGATAAGCCTGATGAGAATTCGTAGGTGCTCCCTTCAATGATTTGGAGAAGTTCAGATCAAGCAATGGAGGTCTAAGGTTGCTTTGGAGTTGCATTGATGATGAGGTCCTTTTAGACCAATTCAGTTGGTGGGCGGATGCAATGTTGACTGAGCGAACTTATGACTAGTTGAAAGAAGTTCATTCTAAAAGAAGCTCGACCAGAAGAAGCACGACTGGAGGAGTTCATCTGAAAGAAGTATAACTAAAGGAAGTCATCTAAAAGGAGCATGACTGGAGGAGTTCATCTTGAAGGAGCCTAATTGGCGACTAGAAGGAGTTCGGCTTGAAGGAGCCTGGTTGGCGACTGGAAGGAGCTCGACTTGAAGGAGCTAACTGCTTATAGTGGAGAAATTTAGCTACCTTTATTATTCAAGCTCATCTGGGCGAGGTTTGCAATGCCTTGTGGGTTATGTGGTAATACTGGCTGAAGTTTAGCCATGGTAATCACCACCAAACAGGGCCATCCTGAGACTAGACATCTTGCTAAACTTCAACAAGAGTGGGGTTATCCCCAACAATAGTCCCCCTAGTCCCGAGTTCGAATTTTGAAAGAAGGAAGTAAAGAAAATGCAACTATTGAAGTCCTTTTTTGACTTCTCACATTTGTAGAATGGGAGGTTTTGGCATTATCTACACTGGCGCTGAAGCTTCTTCAATACGAGTGACCTGAAAAGATAGATTTTTTAAACTTCCATCGAAGTTCTGCCCAAGGTATGGTGCAATTAAGGTTCTGTCAGCCATCTGCCCTCTATCATGATAGTCGGACATGCATCAAATGGTGATCAGGTGGAGTGGACGTGCGATCATAACTACCTCAGGCTCCTCTCAGATATTTAAGCTCCTCTTCTTCTTCAGAAACTTCATTTCGTCTGAGTCTTCTTCTTCCTCTCTCAGTTTCCATCTTCTTTCCATTTGAGAGCTCCGATTTCCTTTCACTATTTCTTCTGATTATAGGTGCTTTTCCATTTGATTTCCATCGTGCCAGTCATCTTCTTGCTCTTCACAACCGATCTAGATTAGTTTCAAAACCTCCTTCCAATTATTTTGACATTTTTCACTTCTTGGCCTTTCAGTTTCTTCAAAGAGAATCATCTCTTATTTCACTTGATTTTTAGGTATTTTTTTCAATTTTAGTTTGATCTGTATGTCTACTGAGGAATCTTGGTCAACTTGTTTGGGGAGTCCAGCCCATCTGAGCCTGATGGATCCAATCCTTAAGAAAATCGAGCTCGTAAAAGCATCTCATCCCCCTTTTGTCCCTAACACCATCTCTTGTGCATTTCATCCTGTAGACCTTTTTTTGATATGGATTCAGTACGGGATACCCCCGAAATATGAGCTTGAACTTCTCGGACTAAGTGGCCGAGCTTGCTTTCCACCCCTGGGTTGTTTTTGCTTATATACCGAGGCTCTCTATGCTAGACTTCGACTTTCAATCCCTTCTTTTATTATAGCTCTCTTTAGGTTCTTGAATATCTTCTTTTCCTTTATGGTGCCAAACTCATTTAGATTCGTTATAGGATTTCTTCCTTTATGCATCATGGCCGAGGTCTGACCTACTATTTCTCTATTTCATAATTTTTTTTTTTTTTAAACGTCATCCCACAGCCAAAGATTGGTGGTACCTATCCCCTCAGTTCTGTAAGAGGGGGTTATTTAAGGGTGCCCCTTTTTTCATTCACAATTGAAAGAAGAAGTTCTTTTACCTTTTCTGCCCATCCTTAGACTTAGGACTTCCTCCCTGAGGACATCTGAGGGATTCGGTCTATCGAGCTTCGGGATTGGAAAAAGAGGATCAAGAATTGATTAGTAAGATTAGAAATTATTGGGCTCCTGCTCTATCCGAGCTAATAAAGGACCAGACCTTATTCAACTTTAGTATATGTCCTCTTAGTTACATTCATGAATTTCATAAATTTCTTTCTTGTCCTTCTTTCTAAATATGTACTTTTTCTTATTATAGAAATGGATGCAACTGAACTTCAGCATCTCTCTAAGAGACTTCGAGCCCATAAAAGAAAGGGTGGTATGACCCGCGAGCCTTCCAAAAGAGCGAAGGTCGACGCCCTAAGCCCCACTGCGCCTGCCAACACTGCTATCGACGTCCCTATAGCCACCACCACCATCGAGGTCGCTGTTGCCACTGAGGTTGCAGCACCTCCGACCTCCTCAAGCCCCCCCTTTGATGTCCAAACTTTGGAGCCCCCCACCAAGGGGGAGAAGAAGGAAGAAAAGAGGAAGAAGAAGAAGTCGGCCACCGCAAAGGTCCGACGCAAGGCTAGCTTCGATGGGTCCAACAGTTCTAACTGCAATCTGGAGGAAAACCCTTTCAATAATAGGAAAATTATCAGGAGGCTGATAGATGGGTGCACTTTGCCCAAGGTTGTGGATAGGATTGTTGAGGCCAACCTTGAGTAGCACATCTAGGACTCTCTAGGATCATTCCTTGAGGTAAATTAATTTATCTCTCCTCCTTTCCATTTCTTTGCTGGTTTGTCCATGTGTTTCATCATTAATTTAGCTCATTTGATCATTTTTGTAGATGGGGCACCAACCATCGCTAATATCAAGGCAATGAATCATCTAAGGTTGGAAGCGATAAAGGCCTAAGAAGACCGTCAAACTGAGATTAATTTGTTAGATATATGTGCCCTAGAAGCCAGAATTGGCTGACACTTGTAATACACTTCTAGGGGCAAAATTATAATTTTGACTATAATCAATAAAATGGATTATTTTCTATCACACCTGTGTATTTAGTGTCTGTGATACATCCTTTGAGTTAATGGTAATGATAATTCATATTTTCAAGAGTTGAAAATTTAAGACATGAATAATCATTATTAACTCATAAACAGCTCCCGACCATAGGATCATCACGAGGATGGTGATTGATCCGGAAGGTTGGTGTACGATCGCTTCTCTTTAGTAGATGAGTCTTGAGTCTACGGTGTGGAGACACCGGAGCGAGAGTACAGGTACTCGTTAGAGAACGAGGGCACTGAGCGTGACCACCTCGAGTAGTCATTAGGAAGTCTACCTTCTCGTCAATGACTGACTCGATGCTGCAGTAGTGTGTCTGGTTCTTTGACCTGAGATGCATCGGCAGTTCACCTTGAGGGTGTTATAGTTTGACTACACCATTACTCGGTCTCCTAGCCATATGGAACCCTGAGGTGTATGTTGGCTATGACATGTTCATTGTAGGAACTGGATTGCATCAAGATGGAATCTATCTACCTCGGTGGTAGAGGAGCAGCCCTATGATAATCATGAGAATCAAGTCCTAGAAGCCCATGGCCATGGCAGAGTGAAATAATAGAAAGAGTTTCTATTTAGATTTTCACATTGGACTCGAATCGAATGATTATATCATATGACAGAGACTAGGGTTTGACGAGTTTACCTTAACCCTAATCTGATCGGGGCTCAAGATAGAAGAACTTAATCACACAGGTAGCTGCACCAAGAGGTTCACATTCAGCTCTGATGGGTTGCCACCATATACTGCTAGGTGTCACTGGTGGATTTTGGGAGCAATTAGAATGATTTAGATGATCGATCATTCTAGCTGTTCGAATCAGAAGAGTTCTGATCCATCGAAAGGAGTTTCGATGATGTCTATGATAGAGATCATGACATATCCCATTACCATACAGAACTGAACCTAACTGGGTCACACAAATAAGGGTTTGAATCTGGTGATCATCAATTGAACTGATCTAGTTCAATTGATCTGAATGAGATTCAATTAGGTTCAAGGAAATCGTGCTAGCACTCGATTGAACCTAACGTTCTTCTTTTACTATCACAAATAAGTTGTCCTGACTGAGCCAAAGGAGTTTGTGCTCAATCAGAGGCCTTCATATGGTCTGACTGGAGGTTGTCCAAGTCAGAATAGGTTGTCTTATTTGTAAGACATTACCTGCCATTTTTGGTCACCTGCCATTTCTTATTCTTTGACTTTGGTCAAAAGTCTACCTTTGACTGGTCAAACGTTGACCATTGACCCTTTGACTTTTGACCACATGTCATGCACCTATTGGAGAGCTGGTGGGGGCCTGTCCCCCTGCCTAGAACCTGGCAAGGAGAAGGGCGCACGCCAAGGGTGGCGTGAGCCCAAGTTGGAGGCACCTAGGAGTCCTTGTTGGACAAGGACTCCATCTCCCTTTTGGATTCCAATCAGAGTTCTACTAAGAATCCAGTTTGACTGGTCTTAGGTGCCCTCTAAGGAGGAATCCAGGGGTCTCTATTCCAACCAATCAGATTTAGATCTGATTTCACAAAGGGTTGTGATTGGTTGAGAGGAAGAGGAGTTGGATCACAAGAGGTCTATAAATAAGACCCTGCGCCCAACCCTAATTTTAAAAGTGAATGCAATTCAATTGAGAAACCCCACGCCCCAAGGCTGCCTCTCCCCTCCTCCTCCATGCCATAGCTTCTACTCTCCTTGCTCTCCACGTCTAAAAGGTGTTTTAGACTTAGGTTGGTGCGATTCAGATCAAGAAAAGGCGATCAAAAGCAAGAAGGCTGCGCTGCTGCAAAAGGACGACTGCAGATCTTTAAAAGAGTTTTGAAGATCCTTAGATCAGATCCAGATATGATTTTTGGAGGCATGATAGAGAAGAAGAGGATCTCCAGATCCAACCCAAGTGGATATCGGTAGAGGCCAGGCGCTTGCGTGTCTAGATCCAGAACCTTCCACTGCAATCAGGATCATCTACAGGGTAATAGGATTACCCAAATCAGGTAAATTAAATTTGATTTAATTTATCTTATTTTATTTTATTTGTTAAAATAATAAGAATCAAATCTAAAACATATCAAGATCTGATTGGGATCAAGAGAAATTTTTTGAAATATATCTCTTGATCTGATCAGATCTGAACGAACCTGGACCGGGAAATCAGGATTTCCCTTCACAATTGTCTTCTTGAAGAAAAAGCTGAGGTCGATCGCCTCCTAAAGAAGAAGTTGGCCAAAGTTGGGGGCCTCTAGGAGAGGATCCAAAATGCTGAGCAGGCCTTGGCTAAAACAAAGGATGAGCTGGGCCTAGAAATTAGAAAAAGGGAGAGGGCCGAAGCCAAAATTGCCAAGATGAGGGAGCAGGTGACAAGGCAGATCCTGAAGGTGAAGACTCAAGCAATAAAAAAATTCATGACTTCTACTGAGATGAAGAACATAAAGGTCGAGTTTGCCCAGCTATCCTTCATTAATGGATATGAGCTTTGCCAGAAGAATATAACCAATAGATTCCTCAAGCTTAATCTTAGCTTCTTGGATGAAGGAGCTTCTGATGATGAGATGGGACCTTCTTCCCCAGCCGCTGAGCTTCCGTCGGTTGAACCCTCCTCTACTGCTCCTCTTGTCGTATTTGCTCCCTTTGCCACTGAAGAACCTGCACCAATCGAAGCCATGTTGAACTCCTCTGCTGATCTTCTAGAGGTTTGAGACCTCTTGTTATTATACCTTTTTTATTTTTTCTTCTTA
This sequence comes from Cocos nucifera, assembly GCA_006176705.1. Classification (NCBI taxonomy): domain Eukaryota; kingdom Viridiplantae; phylum Streptophyta; class Magnoliopsida; order Arecales; family Arecaceae; genus Cocos; species Cocos nucifera. The sequence continues at coordinate 898,913 of QRFJ01000043.1, read as the reverse complement.
TTTGTACTTAAAAAATATTTTAGTTAATGAAAATAAGCATTTTCCATTACAATGCCTTTGTGTTATAATGTTCTTATGCATTAAAATACAATCTCCTATCGAAGCTGATCTCTTGCCTTAGGGTGTTCCTTTGAGAGCTTATATAAGAAATCTTAAGAAGGAAGTTCGTCAGCTCAAGAAGTTGGAGAAGACAGAGGAAGAACTTAAAAAATTGAAAAAGAATTATGCTGAGGCCTCCACCAAAATCAATTATCTCCGTCAATTCTCTAAATAGTTTTTTAGAGAATATACTACTAAGAAAAACTATTTGAATGAAGAGCTCGAGGAAGTCAAAAAGCATACGAGTAAGAAGTCTTGGACTTTGACAGCCAAGGCCTGCTCGCTCGAGGTCAAACTGAAGGCAGCAAAGGAGAAGATCCGACTGCTCGAAGGGAGTTCGACATGGTATAGCAATTGAGAAGAATATTGTTGGGATTGGTCCAAGAGGTTTTTGGAGCTCCAAGACTAGCTGCGTAGGGCTGAGGATTCTTACAAGAGTTATGAACTGGGTTGGAGTAATCAAATTGCCAAACTCCAACAAACAGTCTGAAGGGTCGATGAAGAAAATGCTCGACTTCAGAAGTGGTTGGTAGATAGGGCCAAAACGAGTTCGAGCAGAGAATCAGATGAGCTTCTTTTCTTATGAAAGACCATCGAAGACCTATCTGAGTCATATGGGAAGGAAAAAGCTGAGCTGTAGTAGCTAAAGATTCAAATGAATTATCTAGAAAATGCTGTTAAGGATGCTGAGACTGAATCCACAATTCTATGCAGGTGGGAGAGGATGCTACGAGAGAGCCTGGCAGTTAGGTAAAGGCTCGAAGAGAAAATAGAAGGCCTAAAACTCTCCCTTGTAATGACTGGAGCTGGAAGTCCAAAATCTGACTCCGGATAGTACTTCAGCCTTTCTTCTTTCTTTCTCCATTTTGCTTTGTAATCGGTCATAGTGTCTCATGTAATAACTTTTGTTTTTAATGAAATGAAGTTTCTTTCAGTTATTCATTTATGTTTCATCTTAGCTCATTGCTTGCCAATTTACTTTACTTTCTTGTTGTATCTGACTTCAGCGTTGTCTCAAAACTGCAATTCTTGTTCTATGTTTCGGGTACTTGTCCTCCTGTTTAGAAATGGGGGGCCTTCAATTCTCCATAAGGTCCTTATCCACGTCAAGACGAGGTCCACCACCTATTCTTAACAAGATTGTTAGGGCACAAAAGGACTATTGAGTGGGTCTCTCCTCTTTTCTTTCTATCTTGAAAATCAGAGGTCTTCCTCTTGGCAGCGATAGGATTAACCTCTTGTCTTGAGTAACTAAAGGCCTTCACTTCATCCTCACTACAATGAGGTTAACCACTTATCTTAAATAACTGGAGGCCTTCACCCTCACCAGGATGAGATTAACCTCCTATCTTAAATAACTGAAGGCCTTCATCCTCATTTGGATAAGGTTAACCTCTTGTCTTAAATAACTAGAGGCCTTTATCCTCGCTAGAATGAGGTTAACCTCCTATCATAAATAATTGAAGGTCTTCACTCTCATTTGGATGAGATTAACCTCCTATTTTAAATAACTAGAGGCCTTCACCCTCGTTTGGACGAGGTTAACCTCCTATCTTAAATAACCAGAGGCCTTCATCCTTGCTAGGTATCTTAAATAATCGGAGGCCTTCACCCTCATTTGGACGAGGTTAACTTCCTATCTTAAATAACCGGAGGCCTTCACCCTTGTTAGGACAAGGTTAACCTCCTGTCTTAAATAACTAGAGGCCTTCTACTTCATTTGAAAATAAAGTTTGGCTAGATAATTTCTTGTCATTGCATAGTTTCGCACCAAAAATAAGAATGTTAAAGTAGGAAAATTTTATTAGGATGAGATTATTCATAGTACATTCATAAATTTTTTGAATTCCATGATCGTGGGAGTACAGCTCCTCCGAGCTCCTTTGGATAATAATTCCTAGGTCAGGCAATTTCCATAACTTCATAGGAACCTTCCCAATTAAGGATGAGCTTTTTTTGATTTTGCGGCTGTGAGATGTCTGCTCGTCAAAGTACTAGATCCTCTACTCTAAAAATTTTGCTCCTGACTTTGGCATTATAGTAGCGGGCCACTTTTTGTCTATATGCTGCCATTCAAATTTAGGCCTTCTTCCACTTTTTGTCCACCAAGTCGAGGTTCGTTCGAAGGTCTTATGAGTTATTTTGCTCATTAAAACCTTCAACTCGGGTAGAAGGAAGTCCAAGCTTGACTGGTATTATTGTTTTTATTTCAAAAGCCAAGGTAAAAGGAGTTTCCCTAGTTGACAACCTCTGGGTGGTTCTGTACACCCAGAGAACATGATAGAGTTCGTTCGCCCATGTTTCTTTTACTTTCTCAAGCCTTGCTTTGATCCCTTATAGCAGTGTTCTATTTGTTACCTCAGCTTCACAATTTGCTCGTGGATGAGTTATCGACGTAAACTAATGGGAGATGTTCAAATCTTCACAAAACTCAATAAATTTTGCTTCCACGAATTGACGCCTGTTGTCTGTGATGAGAGTCCAAGGTAGACCGAACCTACAAACTATTGACTTCCAGATGAAGTCCTGCATTTTAGCCTCAGTGATCTTTGCCAGGGGCTCGGCTTCTATTCATTTAGTAAAATAATCTATAGCTACCAGAAGAAATTTTTGCTGTCCAAAGGCCATGGGAAAGGATCCAAGTATGTCCATTCCTCATTGTGCAAAAGGCCAAGGAGCACTCAAGGGTGTAAGTTGTGAAACCAGCCATCTCTGAATGTTGGCATTTCATTGACATCGATCACACTTCTTCATGTAATTAGTTGCATCTTGCTGCATAATTGGCTAGTAGTACCCTTAGCAAAGCAATTTATAAGACAATAATCTGGTCCCAAGATGATTTCCACATATACCCTCATGAACTTCTCTTAAGGCACATTTAGCTTATGAGGGTTCGACACATCAAAGGAGCGGTAAAGAATACGATATTTTGTATAGTTTATTTTCATATAAAATATAATGAGAGGCCTGGTTTCTCAATTTTCAAGCTTCTTTAGGATCTTTAGGAAGGATTCCATCTTTGAGGTATAATACTAGAGGGTCAATCTAGTTGAGCTCATGGTCGATCTGCATTATTGCTAAGGATTCCTCCAAACTTGGATGTTGCAGAACTTTAAAGAAGACCTCCTTAGGCAGTTCATTGGGAGCCAAAGTGGCTAACTTGGAAAGGAGGTTGGCTCTAGTTTTTTTAGCTCTAGAGATTTGCTGAATTTCAAAGCGGCCAAAAGCTAAAATTAAACTTTTTACCTTTTCTAAATACTTCTTCATACTTTCCTCTTGGGCATTATAATTGTCACTGACCTGCTCCACTACTAATTGAGAATTACTATAAATCTTCAAGTGTTCTACTCCAAATTCTTTAGCTATCTTCAAGCTTGCAACCAGAGCTTCATATTTTGCCCCATTGTTTATTATCGAAAACTCGAAGAGTAGTACATACTCAGTGATGATTTCTTCTAAATTGACTAAAATCAAACCTACACCAGCTCTAAAAGCATTGGATGAACCATCTACAAATAGGGCCCAAAAGCCTTTAGAGAGATTTGCTCTCTCTTCAGGGGAGTTTGGCTGTAACCACAAAACATTAACCTTAGGCTATTCAAGTTTGACTTCATCTGGAATAGTGCATTCTACTATAAAGTCTGCTAATATATGAGCTTTGATTGATGGCCAAGGTTGAAAACTGATATCAAACTTTATGAGCTCAATTGCCTATTTTGCAATTCTTCTAGATGTGTCTGTTCGATGAAGAACTGCCTTGATTAGTTGATCAGCGAGGAGTGTTATTGAGTGCCCCTAGAAATAAGGTCGAAGCCTTCAGGCTGCAATCAATAAAGCATAAGTTAGTTTTTCTAACTTGGTATACCTGGTTTCAGCATCCCTCAAAACTCAGCTTACATAGTAGATCAGCCTTTGCACTTTCACCTCTTTTTTGACTAAGATTGCTGTCAAGGCCGCAGGGGAGACTGCCAGATACAAAAATAATTCATCTTCAAGTTCGGGCTTGGCCAATAGAGGAGGTAAACCAAGGTAGTTTTTTAGTTCCTCAAATGCTTATTGGTATTCAGGTGTCCAGCATAAGTTCTTTGGCTGTTTGAGAACTTAAAAGAAGGGCATGCAACAATCGGCCGACCTTGAGATGAAGCGATTTAGAGTTACTATTTTTTCTGTCAGACACTGAACTTGTTTTATTGACTTCAAGATAGTCATCTCTCGAATGGCTCAAATTATTTTTTGGGTTTGCCTCCATTCTGCATCTTGATACCATGAACCCCAAGAACTTTCTAGAAGTTACTTCGAAGGCACACTTGATCGGGTTCAACTTCATCTTATATTTTCGAAGAATGCTGAAGGTCTCTTCAAGATTGATAATATGATTTATTGAAGATTCGCTCTTGATAAGCATGTCATCCACATTATTGGTGCAAAATCTGGTTGACGTCAGATTAAGCTGGAGTTGAGAAAGAAGAGGTCACCGTCGGTGACCTGCAAAATAAAGTCCTATCTGGAGTCGATGGTGGTGGCTCTGACAGGATCCTCCGATGATCAAGTCAGCTCTTCTAGCCAACAAAAGTGGAGTGCTCAGGAAAAAACTCAGCAGAGTTTTGGGAAGGAGAAGAGAGCTTAGAGAAAACGTATTTGGAGGATTCCTTTTTATAGATGAAGCCTATAGTAGACTGATAGTGATAGCCGTTGCCATCCGATAGTGGGCTGCTCGAAGCCACGTGGGATTTGTTATAGAGAGAAGCATCATCTGTAGCAGACTGATAGTGATAGCCATAGCCGTCCGATAGTGGGCCGCTCGGGGCCACGTGGAATTTGTTATGGAGAGAGACATCATCTATAGCAGACTGATAGTGACAGTCATAATCGTCTGGTAGTGGACTAGTCGGAGCCACATGGAGTTTATTACAAAGAGAGGTGTCGGTTGTCGTGATGTGCTCGTTCGTCAAGATTTAATAGTTGAAGTTCAGAAGAAGCAGATGTTGGTTGGTAAAGAGCTTTGACATACATCAATTTCAGAGAAGTTCGAACTCCTAAAGGGAATATGGCTAAAGAAGATCATCCAGGAGGAATGCTAGTTGAAATCTAGAAGTAATCCATTGAAGGAATTCGGATGGAGTTCGACTGATGGAGAAGTTCAAAAGAAGTCCAACTGATGGAGAAGTCTGAAAAGAGTCTGACTGATGGAGAAGTTTGGTTGAAGGAGAAGTTTAGGAGAAGTTTAATTAAAGGAGAAGTCTAGAAGAAGTTCGACCGCTGGAGGAGTCCGGGAGGGGTTCGGCCATTGGAGGAATTTGACTGCTGAAGGAGTCTGGAAGGGGTTTGGTGGCTAGATGAGTTCGACTACTGAAGGAGTCTGAGAGGGGTTCGGCCATTAGAGAAAGAATTTTTGATCGAAGCTCTTCCATGATTACTAGTTACATTAGGCTAAGCATCAGACTGGACTTCGACAGGAGCGGAGTTTATCCCCAACACTAGTCCCCCCACTCTCGAGTTCAAAATTCGAAGGAAGAGAGTACAAAAAAGATGACTGTCGAAGTTCTTTTTCAGGCTCTACATCCGTTGAGGTTGAAGCTCGGGGGAGATCTTATCTTCTTTTAAAGTTGAAGCTTGGGAGAGATCTTATCTTTGGTTGAAATTGAAGCTCGGAAGAGATCTTATCTCCCATGGAGGTTGAGAGAGATCTTATCTTCTTTTAAAGTTGAAGCTCGGGAGAGATCTTATTTTCAGCCAAGGTCGAAGAAAATTCTATCTTCTATTGAAGTTGAAGCTTGGGAGAGATCTTATCTCCAGCCGAGGTTGAAGGAGATCTTATCTTCTATTGAAGTTGAAGCTTGGGGAGATCTTATCTCCAACTGAGGTTGAAAGAGATCTTATCTCCTATCAAAGTTGAAGTTCGGAAGAGATCTTATCTTCCGTTGAGGTTGAGAGAGATCTTATCTTTTTTTGAAGTCGATGCTCAAGAGAGATCTTATCTCCAGCCAAGGTTGAAGCTCAGGAGAGTTCTTATCTCCAGCCGAGGTCGAAGGAGATCCTATCTTCTATTGAAGTTGAAGCTTGGAGAAGATCTTATCTCTAGCCGAGGTTGAAGGAGATCTTATCTTCTATTGAAGTTAAAGCTCGAAGAAGATCTTCTCTCTAGTCGAGGTTAAAGGAGATCTTATCTCTTGTTGAAGTTGAAGCTTCGAAGAGATCTTATCTCTCATTGAGGTTGAGAGATCTTATCTTCTTTTGAAGTCGAAGCTCGGGCGAGATTTTATCTTCGATTGAAGTTGAAGCTCAGGTGAGATCTTATCTTCAGCCAAGGCTGAAGGAGATCTTATCTCTTATTGAAGTTGAGGCTCGGGGGAGATCTTATCTCCAGCCAAGATTGAAGAAGATCTTATCTCCTATTAAAGTTAAAGCTCGGGAGAGATCTTATCTCCAGCCAAGGTTGAAGGAGATCTTATCTCCTATTGAAGTTGAAGCTTGGGAAAGAATTTCAGTTCTGGATTTGAAATTTGAAGGAAGGAAGTAATAAAGACGACGGCCAAAGTCTGGTCTCGAGTTTTCATGCTTGTTGCTTGTTGTGGACGTTGAGCTCATTGTGGACGTCGGGCCTATTATGGACGTTGAACTGGACCTTTCTTGCAAATCAGGATAAGGTTTTGCCTTTCGCATTTGACGTAGTTAGGTTGTCATGAAAAAACACATGTTAGGATTCTCCACCGAGCTTCTTCTTTCTCCATATCTTTGGTCTATGAGGTTCTGACTTTTGCTCATGTTAGGATGAGGTTCTCCTCTCATTTCTAACAGACTGTTGGAGCATATTAGGACCGTTGTCAGGGCCTCTCCTCTCATCTCATCTAAAATGAATGAGCTCTTCGACTTTGCTCATGTTAGGATGAGGTTCTCCTTTCGTTCTTAATGGGATATAGGAGCACATTAGGATTGTTGTCGGAGTCTCTCCTCTCACCTCGTCTTAAATGAATGAGGCCTTTGACTTTGTTCACGTTAGGATGAGGTTCTCCTCTTGTTCCTAACGAACTGTAGGAGCACATTAGGGCCGTTGTCGGGGCCTCTCTTCTCACCTCGTCTGAAATGAACGAGGCCTTCGACATTGCTCATGTTAGGATGAGGTTCTCCTATTTCTAACAAACTGTAGGGGCACATTAGGGCCTTCTCTTCTCACCTCGTCTAAAATGAATGAGGCCTTCGACTTTATTCATGTTAGGATAAGGTTCTTCTCCTATTCTTAATAGACCGTAGGAGCACATAAAGGCCATTGTCGGGACCTCTCCCATTATCTCGTCTTAAATAATCGAGGTCTTCGACTTGCTCATGTTAGAATGAGGTTCTTCTCCTATCTCTATCATGGCAATAGGGGCACAAATGGGCCATTGAATGGGCCTCTTCCCTCCTCCTGTCTTAAATAATTGAGGAATTTAACTTGCTCATGTTAGGATGAGGTTCTCCTTCTTTCGCTAATCATGGCAATAGGAGCACAAATGGACCGTTGAATGGGCCTCTCCCCTCCTCCCGTCTTAAATAACCAGAGGTTTTTGACTTACTCATGTTAGGATAAGGTTCTCCTCCTATTCCTAACATGGCACTAGAGTCACAAATGGGCTATTGAATGGGCCCTCTCCCCTCCTTCTATCTTAAATAACCAGAGGTCTTCGACTTGCTCATGTTAGAGCGAGGTTCTCCTTTTGTCCCGATCATTGCAATTCGGGCACAAATAGGCCATTGAATGGGCCTCTCCCCTTTTCTTATTTTAAATAATTGGAGGTCTTCGACTTGCTCATGTTAGGATGAGGTTCTCGTCCTATTCCTAACATGGCACTAGGGGCACAGATGGGCCATTAAATGGGCCTCTCTCCTCCTGTCTTAAATAATCGAAGGTCTTCAACTTGCTCATGTTAGGACAAGATTCTCCTTCTGTTCCTAACATGGCATTAGAGGCACAGATGGGCCATTGAATGAGCCTCTCCCCTTCTCCTATCTTAAATAGTCAGAGGTCTTCAACTTGCTCATGCTAGGAAGAGGTTCTCTTTCAGTTTCTAACATGGCATTAGGGGCACAAATGAGCCATTGACTAGGCCTCTCCCCTCCTCCTATCTTAAATAATCGGAGATCTTTGACTTACTCATGTTAGGATGAGGTTCTCCTCCTATCCCTATTATGGTAATAGGAGCACAGATGGGCCGTTGAATAGACCTCTCCTCTCCTCCTGTCTTAAATAATCGAAGGTCTTCGACTTGCTCATATTAGGATGAGGTTCTCCTCCTGTTCCTAACGTGGCACTAGGGGCACAAATGGGCAATTGAATGGATCTCTCCCCTCCTTCTATCTTAAATAATCGGAGGTCTTGGACTTGCTCATGTTAGGATGAGGTTCTCCTCTTACTCCTAACATGGTCACTTTTGATTGCTTCTTTTCTATCGTCACATAGTTTTTGCAATAAGAAACAATAATATTGAGATGGAGAAGTTTTATTGAAGAAAAATTATTAATAGTACATTCTCAGATTTTCTAAATTTCAAGATCATGGGAGCGTTGTTCCTTCGAACTCCTTCGGATGATAAGCTTCGGGCTGGATGGGTAAGCTTCTCCTGGCTCTGAGGTTGAGAGATGGCATCTCGTCGAAGCACTAAGTCCCCCAGAGATAGTGTTGATGATGCTGAGAGGTGGCCGATCTTCTTATTGTTTCTTCCTTCTTGGTGGTTCTGGCTGCAGTAGTGCCCTCGACTGATCTTCTCTTACTTCAGGCTGGCATCTGAAGAATCAACCTAGTCGACCTCTCCTGATGAGCTCCTTGATCTCATCTTAGAGCTGAATATATTCTTCAGTATCGTGGCTGTGGTCATGATGGTAAAGGCAGTATTTACTAGGATTGTGCTTGCCAGGATGAGTGTGTATCCTTTCAGGCCTCGGTAGTTGCTCCTTGATCTCCATCAATACTTGCATTTTTGGATCAATGATGGGGGCATAATTGTGAAATCTTTTGGGGGGAGAACTTCTTCGTGCCCTTCTATGGGAGCTTCTTTGATGACGAGCTTGAGGAGTTCGGACTCGCTTGCACTCGGAGGGAGTCCATGAGCACAATCGAACTTCATTCTACCCTCCATCAGTTATGGGTTTATTAGACTCGCCCGCCTACTGCTCTCCTATAGCCTCCTCATCTTTCAATTTGAAGGCTTCTTTTGCTCGGGCATATCCTTTAGCCCGAGCTAGCAAATCAGCAAAGTCCTTGGGGTACTTCTTCTCCAGGAAGAATAGCAAATCATTCTTTTGAAGGTTGCCCTTGAGTGTGGCTATTGCAACAGACTGGTCCAGGTTTCGGACCTCCAATATAGCAGCATAAAATCAGGTGACATAAGCCTGGATAGATTTTTTCTCCTTTTGCTTGATATTTATTAGAGAATCTGAACCTCGACACGGACATCGACTGCTGATGAAGTGAGCCGCAAACTGATGGCTCATTTAATTGAAAAAAAAGATGGTACCTGGCTTAAGTGCTGAGTACCAATTTTTTGCTGCTCTTTTGAAGGTAGATGGAAAAGCTCGGCATAAGATGGCATCTGGTGCACCATGGAGCAGCATCATGGTCCGAAAGGCCTTTAGGTGATCGACCGGATCAGAGGTTCTGTCGTAGCTTTCAAATTGAGGGAGCTTGAAGTTCGACGAAATAGGCTCTTGTATAATTTAGGGAGAGAAAGGGGGATTAGTGTAGACGTCATCATGGTGAGCCGAGGTGATGTGGCAGAGTTCCTCAATCCGTCGGTCCATCTCCCATACTTTCTGATCGAAGACGTCATCTTGATCGTAGATCTTGGAAGGCTTCCGACTATAGATGGGGAAGGTCTCTTTCGAAGAAGAATCATGATCCGAACAAGGATCCTCTACTCTCTGTTACTCCTTCCCAGGGGCGATAAGTATGCTAGCCCAAGTGCTCCTCTTTGGGATCGATTCCTGACATGTCGATGGTGGATTTTCTGGCAAAACCGTCACTCAGGGCTGCTGCAGGCCCTGCACCATTTTGGTAAGGCCCTGAACCTGCATTAGCAGGTTAAACTACTCCAAATCTACCATGGCCATCGATGGAGAAGGAGGTTGAACCATCGACGATGGAGCAGGAATGGATGGATCTAGCAATGGAAGCGGTAGATCTCAGGATAGTCACCTTCTTTGGAGGCTTTTTTTAGGATTGAGGGAGAGGATGGAAATAAACCTTGAAGAAGAAGATCCATAGAATTGACTGAGCACTCCTTTAAGAATAAGAGTACCTCAGGAACAGAGGGGCCCTTCCTTCTAGCGCCAATTCTATTAGTGCAAAATCTGATTGATGCCAGATCGAGCTAGAATTGAGAAAGAAGAGGTCGCTGCCAATGATCGGCAAAATAAAGTTCCATCTAGAGTCGGTGGTGGTGGCTCCAGTAGGACCCTCTGATGATCAAGCTAGCTCTTCGAGCTAACAGAAGTGGAGTGCTCAAGAAAGAACTCAGTAGAGTTTTGGGAAGGAGAAGTGAGCTTAGAGAAAATGTATCTAGAGGATCCCTTTTTATAGACGGAGCCTATAATAGACTGATAGTGATAGCCATAGCCATCTGATAGTGGGCTACTCGGAGCCACGTGGGGTTTGTTATGGAGAGAGGTGCCATCTATAGCAGACTGATAGTGATAGCCGTAGCTATTCGATAGTGGGCCGCTCGAGGTCATGTGAGATTTGTTATGGAGAGAAGCACCGCCTATAGCAGACTGATAGTGACAGCCATAATCGTTCGATAGTAGGCCGCTCGGGGCCATATGGAGTTTGTTATGGTGAGAGGTGTTCGTTGTCATGATGTGCCCGTTCGTCGAGATTTAATAGTCGAAGTTTGGAGGAAGCAGGCGTTGGTTGGTGAAGAGCTTTGACATACATCAATTTCAGAGGAGTTCAGACTCCTAAAGGAAATATGACTAGAGGAGATCATTCAGAAGGAATGCTAGTTGAAGTCTGGAAGTAAACTGCTGGAGGAATCCAAATGGAGTTCAACTGGTGGAGAAGTCTAGAAGGAGTTTGACTGATGGAGAAGTTCGGAAGGAGTCCGACTAATGAAGAAGTTTGGCTGAAGGAGAAGTCTGAGAGAAGTTCAGTTGAAGGAGAAGTTTGAAAGGAGTTTGATAACTGAAGGAGTTCGGGAGGGATTCAATTGCTGGAGGAGTTCAGCCATTGGAGGAGTTCGACCACTGAAGGAGTTTGGGAGGGGTTCGGCCACTGGAGGAGTTCGGCTACTGAAGAAGTCTGAAAGGGATTTGGCTGCTGGAGGAGTTCGACTGCTGAAGGAGTTTGGGAGGGGTTTGACCACTGGAGGAAGAATTTTTGATTGAAGCTCTTCCATAATTACCAGTTACATTAGGCTAAGCATCAGACTGGACTTCAACGGGAGTGGAATTTATCCCCAACACACATAGACCTCTATATTATGGTTGATCTACTTCTTAAAAATTTTGTTGGCCAAGTGCTGGTAGGTTGCACTTACATTTTTAAGCCCAAAGGGCATAACCCTGTAACAATAAAGATCATGGTTAGTGATAAAAATAGTTTTCGTCTCATCTTCTTGTGCTATTCAGATTTGGTTATAGCTAGAGAAGGCATCCATAAAAGTGAGGAACTCATGGCTTGAGGTTGCGTCCACCAGCTGATCAATTTGGGATAAAGGATAGCTATCTTTTAGACAGGCCTTATTCAACTTCTTGAAGTTTATGCACATTCTTCATTTATTGTTTGCCTTCTTGATGAGGACCACATTGAAGATTCAATTCGGATAAGAGACTTTCTGGATGAACCTAGCTTTAAGGAGTTTGTCAACCTTTTCCATAATTGCCTTCTACCTCTCTGGTGCATAGCCACACATCTTTTTCTTTACTGATCGATGTTTGGGATCAATGGTCAGATGATGCTCCATGACTTTGGTATCAATTTTGGGCATGTCTGCGGGAACCCAAGCAAAAATATCTACATTTCTTTGTAGAAAGGTAACGAGCTGCTTTTTGACTTCTTCTCCTAAGTTGGAGCCGATTTGAATAGTGTGCTCTTCATTCCCATCATTCAAAGAAATCATGATAAGATCTTCCATAGGCTCACCTCGTTCTTCAGTAAGGTCATCACGAACGTCAAGCCCATCCACTGAATAAGGATCTGGTTGTCGCCCTTCTTGTAAAGCAATTGAGTAGCAATGTCTTGCCAGAGCTTGATCTCCTTTGACTTTTTCGATTCCACAACTTGTTGAAAATTTTATTTTCAGATAGTAAGTTGACACCACCACCTAAAATGCATTTAAACTAGGTTTGCCAAGAATTGCATTGTAGGCGGAAGGAGTCTTTACCATCAAAAAATCCACTCATGTATTGGACTATCTTGAGTACCACCCTGCAGCAATAATTAATGTTAATATCCCTTCAATCGGCACAACATCACTGATGAAGCCTACCAATGGAGAATTTATTGATCCCCAATGGCTATTAGGTATGGATATTTTGGAGAAAGCATCGTAAAATAAAATATCGACAGAGCTTTCATTATCAACAAGAATGCGGTATATATCATAGTCAGCAATATTTAAAAAAACTATAATTGCATTGTTATGCAGGAACTAAACTTCTTGTGCATCCTTTTCAGTGAAAGAAATGGATTCTTCAGTCCTTTACTGCTTAGCAGGTTCTACCGATCCACTAGCCTCCCCTCATTGAAGTTTCTCAGAGATAGTATTGATAATGTCTAGTGGGGGCTAATCTCCTTGCTGCTCCTTCTTTCTTAGTGGCTCTTGTTGTAGTAGTGCTCTCGACTGATCTTTCCTTCCTTCAGATCGATGTCAAAGAAATTAGCTGAGCCGACCTCATCTGATGAGCTTCTTGATCTTGTCTTGAAGCTGAATGCATTCTTCACTATCGTGACCATAGTCATGATGATAGAGATAGCACTTCTTAGGATTGCGCTTGCTAGGGTGGGTCTGCATGCTCTTCGATCTCGATAGTTGCTTTTTGATCTTTATCAGCACTTGAGTCTTTGGAGCATTGAGTGGGGCGTAATTATGGAACCTTATGGGGGGTGAGTTTCACCGTGCCCTTCGATCAGGGCTTCCTTATTGATGAGCTCGTTGAGGAGTCTGGGCTTGCTTGCACTCAAGAGGAGTTCTAGAGCACAGCCAAGCTTCACTCGACCTTTTTGCAACTATAAGCTTGCTTGATTTGCCCGCCTGTTGCTCTCTTACAGTCTAATCATCCTTTATTTTGAAGGCTTCTTCTGCTCGAGTATAACCATTAGCCTAGACCAGCATCTTAGCAAAATCTCTATGGTACTTCCTCTTCAGGAAGGATTGGTGATCATTCTTCTAAAGACCATCCTTCAATGTGGTCATAGCTATAGATTGGTCCAAGTTCCAGACCTCTAGTGTAGCAACATTAAAGCAGCTGATGTAAGCTCGGATAGACTCTCCTTCCTTCTACTTGATGTTGATAAGGGAGTTCGAACCTCATCTTGGATGTCGGCTGCTTATGATGTGAGCTGCAAACTGATGACTTATCTGATCAAAGAAGTAGATCATATTCAGCTTAAGGCTTGAGTACCAATTTCTTGCCGATCTCTTTAGGATAGATGGAAAAGCTCAGCACAGAATGGCATCTGCTGCGCCATGGAGCAGCATCATCATCCAAAAGACCTTAAGGAGATCAGTCAGATCCGAAGTTCCAACATAACTCTCAAACTAAGAAAGTTTGAAGTTTGGTAGGATGGGCTCTTGCATGATTTAAGAAGTGAATGGAGGGTCGATGCAGACGTCGTTGACATGGGCAGGGGCAGCATGTGGAGCTCCTCGATCCGTTGATTCATCTCTTGAAGTTTTTGATTGAGATCTTCTCGATCATGAATCTCGAGGGTCTTCTGGCTGAATGGTGGCAGCGATCTTCTGGGCATGGAATCATGGTTAGAACAAGGGCTCACCATTCTCTACTTCTCCTTTTCAGGAGTTATTGGCCGGCTTCCTTAAGTGTACCTTCCTCATATCGGATCTTGATACTCCAGTGAGCCAGGGGTTACTATATGACCTGCACTACTTCAATGAGGCCCTTAACCTACTGGATCAACTGGTTAAACTACTTTAGGTCCACCACTGCTGCTGGTGGAGGAGGCTGAGGTGTCGGTGAGGGAATCAGAGCGAGCGGGTTTGGTTTAGATCTAGTGGTTGAGGAGGTAGACCATCGGGTAGAAGCCTTTCTTGGCAGCATCTTTCTAAAGCAAATGGAGATTAGAGAGAGAGGAATCAAAGGAGCTGAAAGTAAAAGGATGAAGATAAGATCGACTGAGTACTCCTTTTAGAATAAGGGCTTAGAAATCCTTCCTCTAGCACCAATCCTATTGGTGCAGAAAATGGTGCCTATGCTGGAGTTGCTGAAGTGGATGGAGATGAGGCCATCGATGGGACCTACAAGAAGAAGTCCAAAACTAGAGGTGGGTGGCTCTGGTAGGACTCTCCGATGCTCAAGTTAGTTCTCTAGCCAATAAGAATAGAGTGCTTAGGGAAATTAAGATGAAGATGAGAGCTTAGAGAAAAACGTATCTGGAGGATCCCTTCTATAGATGAAGCATGCAACAAATTGATGGTGACAACCATAACTATCTGGTAGTGGGCCATTCTAATCACGTGGAGTTTATTATGGAGAGTGGGCTATGATTTATTATGACTTGCAGGTAGTTAGGATCCATTTGATGAAGTTCGGGCTTTGATAAGCCTGCTGAGAATTTGTAGGTGCTCTCTTTAGTGATTTGGAGAAGTTTGGATTGAGCAATGGAGGTCTAAGGTTGTTTTGAAGTTGCATTGATGATGAGGTCCTTTAGACTAATTTAGTTGGTGGTGGATGTGAAGTTGAGTGAGCAAAATCCTAACTAGTTGAAAGAAGTTTGTCCTAAAAGAAGCCCAACTGGAAGGAGCATGACTGAAGGAGTTCATCTAGAAGAAGCGTGACTGGAGGAAGTTGTCTGGAAGGAGCACAATTGGAGGAATTTATCTTAAAGGAGCCTAGTTGGCGATTGGAAGGAGTTTGACTTGAAAGAGCCTGGTTGGTGACTAGAAGGGGTTCGGCTTGAAGGACCCTAATTGGCGACTGGAAGGAGTTCGACTTGAAGGAGCAAACTGCTTATAGCAAAGGAATTCAGCTACCTTTATTATTCAAGCTCATCCGGGCAAGGTCCACAATGTCTTGTGGGTTATGTGGTAATACTGACTGAAGTTCAGTCATGGTAATCACCATCGGACGGGGCCATCCTAAGACTAGACATCTTGCCAAACTTCGACAGAGGTGGGTTTATCCCCAATAGGTCCCTTTCTTGTTCCATGTGGCATCGCATGTTTTTTCTCCTGTCCAGCCCTGTGCCTTCATTTCACATTTCCACATGCCTGCACTTGTGGTTTGCTCTTATGGGTCTAGCATCCATGCCATGCCACATGTCCCCATGCCTTGAGAAAGCGCATAGGTTTTCACAAAGCCTGCATCCATTCTATTTATGGTGCACGTAGTGCTTGTTCACTTCCATGTAATGGGTTTGTACTTTAAATTTGAGCTTCTTAACTATAAATATTTGGAGATCTTTACTGGTTGTTTTATAAATAATTCCCATGATTGATAATTCTTGAAAAAAAACATAAAAATATTAAATACTAAATAATTAAAATTAAATAACCAAAATATTAATACTTTTTATGTTAAATTATTATACTTATTAGTTATAAAGGTTCAAATAAGAAGAAAAAGGTGAACCCTAAGACTAGCATCTCCAAGAAGAAAATGGTGTAGAGTGTCTCTGTCAAAGGTACTTATTTCCACTATGATAAAGATAGGCACTGGAAGATGAACTACAAGCATTACCTTGCAATTTTGAAGAAGCAAAAGAAAGCAAATGTTGCTAAAGATTTATATATGATATAAATCAATTTATCATTAAGTACTTCAACTTCAGATTCATGGGTATTAGATACTACCCGTGGTTCTCATCTATGTAAGTCATTGCAAGGACCGTAGATAATAAGAAAACTAAATGAAGGTGACTTCATACTCTTTGGTGCTAGTGGAGAGTCCATCCAGTCCGAAGCCACAGGAACCTTTTTATTGAAGTTGCCTTCAGGCAAAGTCTTGGAGTTAGACAACTGTTACTATATGCCAAAAATTATTAGAAATATTATTTATATACCGATGTTATTAGTATGTGATTTTAAAATAAAAGGAAAGGGAAAATGTTGCTCTATTTATCATTCTAATGAATTTTATGGCAATGCTTTTATGGACAATAGCCTTTTATTCTTATCACTTAATGATCATGTTCTTCATGTTGATCAAATAAAGATAAAGAAGAGAGAAGATATGAATATCACATATCTTTGGCACTGCCAATTTGGTCATATTAACGAGTCAAGGATTAACAAGTTATATAAAGAAAAATTTTTTGATCCTTATGATTTTAAATCATATAAAACTTGTGAATCTTGTCTCATGGGTAAGAAGACTAAGACTTTATTTACTGGACATAGAGAAAGAATGAGTGACTTATTGGACCTAGTACATATGGATGTTTGTAGCCTACGACAACTTGGGTCAGAGGTAGATACTCCTACTTCATCACTTTTATTGATGATTTATCAAGATTTGGATATGTATATTTAATAAAATATAAATATGAAGTTTTTGATAAATTTAAGGAATACCAAAGAATAATTGAGAAACAAACTAGTAAGAGTATTAAAGCTCTTCGATTTAATCAATGAGGTGAATATACTAGTGAGTTTCTTGATCATCTCAAAGATAATGAAATTCTCTTTGAATGGACTCCTCCTTACACACCATAATTAAATGGTATAGTGGAAGGAGGAATTGCACCTTATTAGATATGCTGTGGTCTATGATGTGCTTCATAGATTTTTCGATCTCCTTCTGGGGATATGCCCTTGAGATTGCTGCATATATATTAAACAAAATACCAACTAAATATGTTACAAGTACTCCATATAAGATATAGAAATATAAGGCTGCCCTATTTATATCAAAAAAACTAAAGAATATAAGCTTAGTGTTAGATCAGATAAGTACAGATTTGTAGGTTATCCTAAGGAGAGTATAGGATAATACTTCTACCATCCTATGCAACAAAAGATATTTGTTAGTAGGTATGTCATTTTCTTGGAAAAGAGTTTATCTAAGAAAGGGATAGTGGAAGGATAGTTGAACTTGAAGAAATACAAGAACTACAATCCATCCCGAAACAACATCTGGATAGTCCACAAGTTGATCCTTAGCTCGAAGTGCCCATTGATGAGGCACAACCACAACACACACCTCCTCTTTGAAGGTGAAATAGAGTGTGTAATATACCACATAGATATGCATTTATCATTAAGAATGACAATGTGCCACACATCATTGAAAATGATAATCCCTTAAGCTATTCAGTAGTCAAGAGTGGTGACTCTGACAAATGGCTTGAAACTATGAAATCCAAAATGGACTCCAGTATGCCAACCAAGTATGGACTTTGGTTGATGCGCCTGAGGGTATAACCCTAATAGGTTATAAATGGATTTTCAAGAGAAGAAGATTAGAGTAGATAGCCAGGTAGAGACTTACAAGACCAAGCTAGTGGCAAAAGGTTTCAAATAAAGGCAAGCTGTTGACTATGAAGAATTTTTTTTTACTAGTAGCCATGCTCAAGTCTATTCAGATTCTACTTGCTATAGCTACATATCATGACTATGAGATCAAGTAGATGGATGTTAAGACTGCTTTTCTTAATAAAAATCTTATGGAAGAAGTTAAAATGACTCAGCTAAAGAGATTTATCTTTAGGGTACGGGCAAATCAAGTATGCAAACTAAAAAAACTTATTCATGGATTAAAACAAGCATCAAGGAGTTGGAACATCCATTTTGATGAGATAGTCATATCGTTTGGCTTTATCAAAAATGTGAATGAACCATATGTATACAAGAAGACAAGTGGGACTATCATTGTCTTCTTAGTTTTGTATGTAAATGACATATTGCTCATTAAAAATGATATCCCAATATTACAATCGATCAAAACTTGGTTATCACAGAAGTTTTCCTTAAAAAACTTGGGTGAAGCATCCTATATTCTTGGTATAAAGATCTATAAGGATAGATCTAAAAGGATGCTAGGCTTATCCTAGTCAAGGTACATAGATCTTATGTTGAAGAGATTCAACATGGATGAGTGTAAAAGATATTACTTATCCATGAGTCATGGCATCCATCTCTCTAAGAAGATGTATCCTAAAATGCCTAAAGAGAGAAAGAGAATTTTTATCTCTCATACTTTGGCTGTGGGATCAATTATGTATGCTATGCTATGTACTTGACCTGATGTGGCTTATTCTTTGGACATTGTAAGCAAATTTCAAGTAGATCCAGGAGAGAATCATTGGAAAGCTATGAAAAATATTCTTAAGTACTTAGGAAGGACAAGAGATGCCTTTTTTATATATGGTGGATCGGATTTAAAATTAGAAGGATTTATAGATTATAGTTTTCAATCTGATCTAGATGATAGTAAATCAATATCAGGGTATGTGTTTACTTTATATGGTGGAGTAGTGAGTTAGAAGAGTTCCAAATAGTAGATTGTAGCTAACTCAATTACTAAGGCAGAATAAATTATTGCTAGTGAGGTTGCTAAGGAAGCCGTTAGGATGAAGAAGTTTATCACCGAGTTGGGTGTGGTTCCAGAGATTGAACACCTTGTGCCACTTTATTGTAATAACATTGGGGTTGTTGCTCAATCCAAGAAACAAGGTCTCATCACAAATCCAAGCACATCCTATGGCGGTTCCATCTCATTCGGAAGATTGTTGAAAGAGAAGATATAATCATAGAGCAAGTTGACACCAAGAACAATATAGCAGATCTATTCACTAAGGTCTTATCATAGTAGTAGTTTGATCACCACCTAGATTGCATGGGCATAGGTATAGAGGTGATTGGCTTTAGTGTAAGTGGGAGATTGACAGAATAGTGCCCTACAAGCCAATCACATATATGATGCAATAGGATATTTTCTGTAATATACCTTCCTAACTTATGTATTTGATATTAATTATTAATAAAATTAGGCATTTTATTTCATTATATACTGCATCTTGATGCTTGATTAAGATTACATTGAACCAGATAGAATAAGGTAATGGTTTCTAGGCCATGATGAGATTATGCCAGTAAGATCTAAAACCTTGATAGCCCCAATCTAAAATATTTTCAATCGTAGGATCATCAAGTCAGGGATTGATGATACCTGTAAGACTAGCACATCCTATATATGCTCATTGGAGAGGATGGTTGATCTCAGAATTACTTATATAGTGACACTAATACAAGGATGTAGGTACTTATTGGAGAATGAGTTCATTGAACTAACCTAATGAGAGAACATATGATGGAGCCTTAAAAGCATGTCAACTGAATATTATCTAGTGGGAGTAATACAAGTGATCCGTAGACTTGAGATCACCATAGTACTTATGTATATGAATTTATGTTTTGGTTCAAATCCTAGAATGACTCTCTCAGACTTGTGTGGGATGTTCTAGGTATAGTGAAATATGCATGAAAGTTATGAGTGGTCAATAAGAAATCGGTTACTCCTTGTAAGGGGAGAGAACATCCTATGTGATCTCATAGGATGATGACTCAAAGTTTCTAGCCAAAGTAGGATGAAAATTAGAAAGAGTTTCTAATGAATTATCAACGGAGTCATCATCTATAGATCGAGATACAAATAGATCAATATTTGGGCTTGAGATGATTCCATGTCCATAGCTTATCTAGGATACTGTATGATCGAATGATTGAATTACATAGTAACTCAACATCGAAGGATATTTTTGGTATTTTTATCAAAATTTCATATCTTCTAGGTAGTCATGACATGTTGCTAGACATTAATCTCGACTTGTGGATTCGCAAGAATTAAAAAGTTTAATTCAACAATCAATTAGAAGGAGTTCTGATTAACTGGTGAATTTGGGCTTGACCTATTTCTAATTGAGTTAGTTTGGTCATGAGTCTGAGTTTATTGCTGGCTAGATGTGGAACTCAATGGGTCACACACTAATGGATTTGATCATGGACTAAAGGAATTGAATTTATTAGAAGTCCTATAGATTTAATTGACATGCTAGCATATGGGTTAACCCAAGTTCCCAATCAAGCCTAGCGAAAGTTGTTTGATCTTAACTAAAACCTAGAGCTTCGACCAAGTCAAAAGGAGATCTCCTTGCCACCTCAAACTCTTTACATGAAAGAGTTTCACGTGAACACCTCCATGCCACTTTATTTATTAGCACCTAGAAGGAAGAGTCCTTTTGGGTTACTGCTCTTAATTCCATGCTTTAATTCTTTGCGCCATATCTAATGCCGCCTAGGGGTTTGTGCATAGAAGGAAGATTCTTTCTTCTTTACAACTCTTCCTTGCCCTACATATTCCATGCGGTGCTTTTATTTTACACAGAAGCCAAAGTGTTTGGCCCACCGTGAGAAGGTTTAGTGCCAAAGGTTATGATCACGCCCCTTCTTACCTTATAAATAGGGGGCCCTTCAATGGGATTAGCATGGATTTGGATGTGGATATGATTGTGGGATTTGAAATAAAAAAATTAGATAAAAGTAAAAAAAAAAAGAAAAAAATATAGAGGAAAGAAATCAAAAGAAAAGTATATACTCTACTTTTCAAGAGATTGACATCTAAGGAAGAGTGGCTGTGCAAATCTTTTGAGAAAATATTTCAGGTGCATTCCTTGTGGAGGTTTGGAAACCTATCATGTTGTGATGTGGTTCATCCTTGAGTAGGAGGAATTGCTAAATTCTTGTAAAGCAGTCTTCAGCGTAGCAACAGATTGGGAAGGTCTGTGATCAATTCCTGTATGGAGTATCATTGAAGGATATCCGTTTGGATATCTTGTGTAGATCATACTTGCCTTTGATCATCATTTGCTTGAAGGTATTGTTCTTACCTTAACTATTATGCATATTATGTTTGATTGAAATCAACAAGGTTTGCCTGGGATTGGATTTCGGTTTGCTCATTTTTAAGAATAGCATGTTATAAAAATTTTTGGAAATAACATTCTGCTACATAACTGAAACCCAATAGGAAGGGAGGGGGTTGATGGTGGTGAGGTAGTGAGGGGGAGAGTCTAGAGGTGATAGTGACTTTGAAGTGAGGGGGAGGGGGGAGGGGGAGGGGGGGTGCTCAAAGCAAGGAGGCAAGGGTTTAAGTGGGATCGAGAGAGGGGACTTATAAAAAAAGGTGGCTTTTTTTTAGGATCATTTCCCCTCACTAAAAGCCAATTTCCATCACAAATAAATATTTTCAATAGTATATTGCCATCACAGGTTGATGTAAATACCTCTCTCATAAGAAATTTTATTAGTGACAAGCCATCAATGCTGGTGCATTTCTGACCATTTATAGTCATCAAAAATAAGATTAATTATAGTCATTAATATATTAGCAAATGAGAAAAATGGATGAGAATTTTTTTGTGACAACAAGATATTTGTCATAAATAAGATTAACCAACGTTAGTAAAGAATTAGCGAATGAGGAAAATATACCATTTTGCAAAACAATACGTCCATCAAAAATACTAATTTATGATCAATTGATTTGCTTATGATCTTTACCAACTATATTTTGTTCATCGCAAAAAATTTAAATGTCATCAATATTCTATTACAAAATGAAGATATATTGCCATCACTAAATTATTTGTAATAAAAAGAATTTTATGATAATGGTATGTATCTATCATTAATGAATTTTTTTTGGTCATGACAAATGAGCATTTTCAATGTTATACAGACGCCACTAAAACTATTTATAAGAAGATTGTCGTGGTATCACCTCACTTTGATATCACTTGTTAGGGTATCACCAAGCTTTGATACCACTTATTTGGGTAGATCCCTCAATTGCGGAATATGGATCACCCGCCTAAGATTACAACAGTATCTAAAAAGGATAGATATTGATGCCATGTAAGAAAGGAAGAAGAAAGATCATAAAATAAACATAATAAAATATATGTGGGTTTGGCCTTAAGCCTACCTCCATGGGGCGTGCAAACTTCATTATGAGAGAGATAAAATTAAATAAATATAAGAAAAACATACCACTCAACCCTTGTACAAGAGTTTTTTAATAATAAGTCTCAAAATCTTTATAAAAACTCTCTAAAATCTCTTAAGAAGTCTCTCAGTACCTCCAAGTTATCACCAGCTTTTCGATACAACAAACAATTCATCAATCGGAGTTATATAGACTCTAGAATCACCAAAATAGTATTTTAGTAGAAAATCCAATTCCAAACACATTCGCAATCAGTTTCTAATCATTTGATCATGATTGGCTCACTCCTAGGTTATTCGATCATGCAAACAGCCTCCTGATCAAGCCTAAATTCATTCTGGACCATCCAATCATGATCGACTCACTCCTGGGCCGTCGAATCGCACAAAATAGTCTCAAATCATACCTGATCAAGCTTAGAATCAATTCTGACCATCTGATCATGATTGGCTAGAACCAAAGCCATTGGATCATGATCGGTCCATGGAATAGTACCATGAACTATGTGAAATGATAGAGAAAACACCCTTCTAGTCCATGCAGGCTCCTATTGTTAGATGTATGCCCTAAAAGCCAGATTGACCGATACATGTAAAACTTTCTATGGGCATAATTTATAATTTTTGATTTACAAATAAAATCTGAATTATTTTATCATTCACATCTATATTAATTTGTATCTATGAATCATTCATTGGGTTAATGGGTATGATAACACATATTCTCAAGAGTTGAGAATTTGAGACATGTATTTTATAATTAGCTCATAAATTGCTCCTGATTGTAGGATCACCATGAGGATGGTAATCAATTCAGAAGATTAATGTACAGTCGCTTTCTTAGGATAGATGAGTCTTAAATTTATGGTATAGAGACATCAGAATGAAAATACAGGCACTTGTTAAGAATAAGGATACTGAGCATGACCAACTTTGAGTAGTTATAAGGAAGTCTACCTTCTCGTTAATGACTCGCTTGTTGTTGCAGTTGTGTGTCTAACTCTCTGACCTGAGGTTCATCGATAGTTCACCCTGAGGATGTTATAGTTTAACTACATCATAACTTGGTCTTCTAGTCATTTGGAACTTTGAGGTGTATGTTGGCTATAACATATTCATTATAGAAATTAGATCGCACCAAGATAGGATCTATCAACCTCGGTAGAGGAGGTGTAGTCCTATGGTGATCATAAGATTGAGTCCTAAAGCCCATGGCCATGGCACTGTGAAATAATAGGAGTTTCTATTAGGATTTCATATTGGACTCAATTTGATTGATTCTATCATATGATAGGTATGAAGTTTGACAAGTGAATCTTAACATCAGTCTTATCGGGACTCTTGATAGAAAAATCGAATCACACGATTACTACACCGAGAGATTCTTATTCAGTTCTAATAGATTGCCACCACATACTGCTAGGTGTCAGTGGTGGATTATGGAACTAATTAAAATTATCTTGATGATCGATAATTCTAATTGGCTGAATCAAAAAGAGTTCTGATCTATCAAAAGGAGTTTTGATGATGTTGATGATGGAGATCACGATACATCCTATTACCATAGAGAATTGAACCTATGGGGTTATACAATCAAGGGTTTTGGCTCTAGATGTTTTTCAATTAAGCTCATATAGTCCGATTGATTAGGATTTGATCTAATTAGATTCAAGAAAATTATGCTAGCACTTGATTGAACCTAATTTCTCCTGCATTAGGTTTCTTATTGGATTGGTTTAAGCCAAATTGGGTTAGGCTTGCAAGGACACCATGAGTTGATGTGCCCTGGCTTTCTTGATTGGATTAGGATAAGGGAGCACTAAGCATGGGGCACCCCCATCTTTGACCGAGTTTTTTGTGCAGATGAGAGGGGTGCATGTCCTATAGAATTTCTCTAAGGGCGCGCACCATTAGATATCTAAGAGAGAAAAGGGGCGCATGCCCCCTTTCATTCTTTCTGACGTGCGCCCATAGAGGGTAAAGATTATGTTGGGGGTAAAATAACCTCCGTTGAAGTCCTTGGTAGCTGACCTCCATTCTCTGAAATTTATCGATCTTCTCAACAACAATTCCATACTGTAGAACTTATCAAAAGTATACTAAAGTCTAACAGGATGAACTTGGGTAATAAACAGAAGTGCCATTTCACTAACTTTGCTTCTTGACATAGAACGAATAACAAGATCTTTGGTATCGAGGTCCCAACCCGTTCGACCTTGGTGAATAGTGGATTTTGGTGATAGTCAACCCCCTTATTGCAAATGATGGACTTCTCCCATTTGAACTTCTTTCAGCCATGCTCCCTCCAGTAGCGCTCCTGCCATCCAAGCTCCTTCTAGCCGCACTCCCTCTAGTAGCACTCCTGCCATCCGAACCCTTCTAGTCGTGCTCCCCGTGCTCCCTCTAGTAGCGCTCCTACTATCCGAACTTTTTCAGCCACGCTCCCTCTAGTCGTGCCTATTCTAGTTGGACTCTTTCTAGTTGGATTCCTTCAAAGAAAACTATCCTTGATTAGCTAGCCAAACTTCTCAAAGTCGTCGAGGGAAGCACCAATAGATTATAATCAGCCCCATCATGTCTAGTTCATCCTTTGCCACTTAACAGTCAATCTCCAAGTTCGATCAGTCTCAAGTTCTTCATCCCAACACATACAAGTCAACATACGAGTGTAGAGGTTCTACCTGAACTCCTACTATGAATCTCCAATAAGCTAGCAAGTCACGACAAATGACAACACACTCTTCATAACAAACTCCATGTGGCCCAAATGGCCCACTAGCAGGTAGTTATGACTATCACTATTAGTTAGTTATACGTTCCATTTATATAAAAAACTCTCCAAATATGCTTTCTCTCCTAAGCTCAAACTCTCTGCCCTTACTCCACTCATTTTCTTTCTAAACACTCCATTCTTATTGAGGTGGAGAACTAACTTGACTGTCAGTTGATCCTATCAGAGCCAATTCTGATCAGGACTTCATCTTGCAAGTCTCGTCGATGATCCCAACCTCTCCAGCTCTAGTGATCTCCAGTATTTGTACTATTTTTTGCATCAACAAGATTAGTGCTAGAGAAAGGATCCTTGAATCCTTGTTCTAAAAGGAGTGCTCAGTTGAAGTTCATCTTCTTTCTTTCATCTTCAATTCTTTAGCTCCTTTTCCTCTAATCTCCTCTTATTCCTATAAAATGCTACCAAAGAAGGCTACAACCCGACGATCTACTGCCTCTATAGTCAGATATAACCCAGATCTGCCTGCTTCGATCCCATCTCCGGCACCTTAATCCCCTCCACCAACAGCCATGGTGGATTTGGAGCAATTTAAATTGCTGTTGCAGTAGGTTAGGGGCTTCATCGAGATAGTGCAGGCCATGCAATAGCCTCTGGTACCAACCCAGCCAGAGAAACCTCTATCGGATCATCAAGAATTAGCAAAAAGAAGGCCCACCTGGGCAAGCAAGCCAATAACCCCTGGGAAGGGGAAGTAGAGAGCAGAGAGCTCCTATTCTGATTATGATTTTTTTCCTAGAGAGACTCTTCTTCTGTACAATCGATGGTCTTTTGAGATCCATGATCGAAATAATACTCTTGATCAAAAGCTTCAAGAAATAAATCGATAGATTGAGGAACTTTACCATGTCGCCCCAGTCCACAATGATAATATTTGCACTGACCCCCCATTTTCTGCTCAGATTATACAGGAGCCCATCCCATCGAACTTCAAGCTCCTTCAATTTAAGAGTTACGATGGGACCACCAACCTAGCCAACCACCTTGAAGCTTTTAGAATAATGATGCGGCTCTATGGTGTGCCTGACATCATTCTCTGCCAAGCTTTCCCCTGCACTCTGAAGGGAGCAGCAAGAAATTGGTACTCGAATCTCAAACTAAGTACCATCTTTTCTTTTGATCAGTTGAGCCATGAATTCGTGGCCCATTTTATCAGCAGCTGACATCAGAGGTAAGGTTCCGACTCCCTTGTTAACATCAAGTAGAAGAAAGGAGAGTTCATTCAAGCTTATGCCAATCATTTTAATGCTGCTGCTTTAGAGGTTCGCAATATGGACCAATCTATTGCCATGGCCGCATTGAAGGATGGCTTCTAGAAGAATGATCTCCTTTTCTTCTTGGAGAAGAAGTACCTCTGGGACTTTGTTGACATGCTGGCCCGGATAGAAGGTTATGCCCGAGCAGAGGAGGCCATCAGGTTAAAAGATGAAGAGACCATAAGAGAGCGATAGGCAGATGAATCAAGC
This sequence comes from Cocos nucifera, assembly GCA_006176705.1. NCBI lineage: Eukaryota > Viridiplantae > Streptophyta > Magnoliopsida > Arecales > Arecaceae > Cocos > Cocos nucifera. The sequence goes on along the minus strand of QRFJ01000043.1, from coordinate 872,409 downwards.
AAGCCCATAGTTGTTGAGAAGCCAAGTGAAGCTCGATTGTGCTCTAGAACTCCTCCTAAGCACCGATGAGTTTGGACTCTACCCCAAGCTCATCGACAAAAGAGCCCGAACCAAAGGGCGGAACAGGGCTCCCCATCCAAAAGGTTCGATAATTACGTCCCTCTGAATGCTCCTAAGACCCAAGTGCTGATGGAGATAAAGAAGCAATTGCTAAGGCTTGAAAGAATGAGGACTCATCCAACCTAGCATAACCCCAACAAATATTGCCTCTATCATCGTGACCATGGTCACGATACAAAAGAATGCATCCAACTCCAAGACGAGATCAAGGAGCTCATCAGATGAGATCGACTAGACCATTTTTTAAGATGTCGATCAGAAAGAAGAGAAAATCGACCAAGGGACCTACCCCAGCCTGAACCATCTCAGAGGGACAAGCCATAGGAAGATCGGCCTCCACTCGAAATAATCAACACTATTACTGGGGGGCATCGACGAGGGGAGGCAAGCAGATCGATAGAGTCGGTGAAGAAGCAACAAATTGAAGAACCCATTGTTTTTATTGAAGAAGATGCGCAAGCGGTTCAATTCCCACACAATGACGCGGTTGTAGTAATTTTACATATTGCTAATTATGTTGTACGTCACATTTTAATTTATAATAGAAGCTCTGCTAATATTTTATTTTATGATGCATTCTTTAAAATGTCCATACCTAATAATAGAATGGGGCCAATAAGTTCTCCACTAGTGGGATTCACCGATGATGCAGTGCCAGTTGAAGGAATAATAACCTTATCTATCGTAGCAAGTCAATACCCAAGACAGTCAAAGGCCCAAGTGGATTTTTTGATGGTGAAAGCTCCCTCAGCTTACAACGCCATTCTTGGCCGATCTGGCTTGAATGTACTTCGAGCAGTGGTTTCAACCTATTACCTAAAGATGAAGTTCTCGACCAGTTATGGGGTTGGAAAGGTCAGAGGATATCAACCTCTTGCACGGCATTGGTACACTATTGCTTTACAAGGGTAAAAGCCAATGGAATCTTTTTCGGTAGATGGGCTTGATGCTCATGATGATCTAACAAAAGAATGAGGAGAACCAATTGAAGATCTTGTTATAATTCCTTTAAATGATGGGCATGAAGATCATACTGTTAAGATTGACTCCAACCTGAGGGAAGAGGTCAGAAAGCAGCTTATTGCCTTCTTGCGAAAGAATGATGATATTTTTGCCTAGATACCTGCAGACATGCTTGCGATTGATGTTGAAGTCATGGAGCACCGACTGAGCATAAACCTCAAATATTGGCCGGTAAAGCAAAAAAAGTGCAGCTTTGTACCAGAGTAGTAGGGAGCCATATGGATGAGGTCGATAAACCCCTTAAAGCTGAGTTCATCCAAAAAGTATACTATCCAGATTGGATTGCCAACATCGTCCTCACCAAGAAGGCAAATGGCAAGTGGAAGATGTGCATAGACTTCACAGACTTGAACAAGGCTTGCCCAAAAGATAGCTATCCTTTGTCAACAATTGATCAACTGGTGAATGCAACTTTGAGTCATGAGCTCCTCACTTTCATGGATGCTTTCTCTAACTACAATCAAATTTGGATGGCACCAGAAGATGAGAAAAAAATTGCTTTTATTACTGACCACAATCTTTATTATTAAAGGATTATGCCATTTGGACTAAGAAACACAGGTGCCACTTATCAGCATCTAGTGAACAAGATCTTCAAGAAGCAGATTGATCGTAATATCGAGGTCTATGTAGATGACATACTTGTTAAAAGCTGATCTTCATCAAATTACATCGTCGATCTTAAGGAGAGCTTCTGCATCCTTTAAAAATACAAGATGAAGCTGAACCCTATGAAGTGCGCTTTTGGAGTAACTTCGGAGAAGTTCCTAGGATTCATGGTATCGGGACTTGGCTTTGAGGCAAATCTAGAGAAGATCAAAGCCATCCAAGAGATGACTGCTCCTAAAATAATAAAAGATGTTCAGCATCTTACAGACAAAGTGGCAGTCCTGAATTGCTTCATCTCGAGATCAGTGGAGCATTGCATGCCCTTCTTTCAAGTACTTAAGCAACCCAAGAACTTCAATTGGACTCCTGAGTGTCAGCAGGTCTTTGAAGAATTAAAGAATTATCTTAGTTCACCTCCACTCCTCATCAAGCCTATACCTAGAGAAGAATGCTTTTTATATTTGGCGATATCCCCGACGGCCATTGGAGCTGTTCTAATAAGGATAAAAGCCCACCATGTCAAGAATAGAAGGAGGATCTCATCTTGATATGAAAAAAGAGGAGAGGCCCTTTCAATGGTTCTTTTGTGCCCCGATATCCTAGTTAGAAATAGGAGAAGAACCTCATCCTAACAAGGATAAAAATCCACCATATCAGGAATAGGAGGAGGATCTCGTCCTGACATGGAAAAAGGGGAGAGGCCCTCTTAATGGCTCTTTTGTGCCCTGATATCCTTGTTAGGAATAGGAGGAGAACCTCATCCTAACAAGGATAAAAGCCCACCATGTTAGGAGCGGAAAGAGAATCTCATCCTGACATGAAAAAAGGGAAGAGGTCCTCTTAATGGCTTTTTTGTGCCTTGATAGTCATGTTAGGAATAGGAGAACCTCGTCCTAATAAGAAAGATAGTCAACCACGTCAGGAATAGGAGGCGAATCTTATTTTGACGTGGACAAAGATCCTTATGAGGGATTGAAAACCTCTGATTCTTAAACTAGAGGAAAAAGGAAGAGGCCCTCTCAATGGCCCTTTCGTGCCCCAATGACCTTGCCAAGAATAGAAGAAGGACCTCATTTCGATAAGGGCAACATCTACCTGCAATAGGGATAGGAGGACCTCATCTTGACAAGACCCCAGGTCTTTAAATAGGAAGTTAACTACAAGCATGGAATAAAGACTCCCGATTTGTAGACAAGGAAATATCCACTCATAATTAAGTCACGAGATCCTTGATCATAGATAAGGAGGATAGACCTACAAAATAACAAGCCAAGAACATCGCTCTAAAAAGCAACCCAAATATCAAGAGCAATGCAAGAAAAGAAGTATATCAATATTTGATCAAGACAATAGTGAAGAAGAAATCAAAGGGATATCACTTCATTAAGATAAAATTAATTATAATAGAGATCCGCAAGATCATTTTAAAAGAAGAAGAAGAAGAAGAAAGAATAGCCGAAGTCCTAAGAAGAAGGTCTCGAATCTTCAGACTTCAGACTACCAACCCCAACCAATATAAGGGAATGTTTCAAATCTTCAACTTTATCGTTGAGGTCCCGTCTTGCTGCTAAGCTCTCGCCAAGCAATTTATTGGACCTCCAAAGATCAACTTCCACTTCTCTTAGCCTCTTTCGCAAAACCGTCGACTCAACCTTAACATCCTTCACTAAGCCTTCCTGGTAGACCATCTGAATTTTGAGCTCACGAAGTTCCTTCTCAGTACTTTCAAAAGTCACAGTGAGACTCCTAAGAGTACTCTTCAAGGTGGCAACTTTATCTGAATTTGTCCTTAAGTTAGTCTGATCTTTGTCCGCCAACTACTTTTGAAGTTGCATTATTTTGAAGTTCACCATCCTGAGTTTCCTTTTGTAATTGTCGATCTGCTCACACCAATCGATCCGGTAGGTATTGTATGCTTTTTCAGCATTATCTACCTACTTTTGAAGGTTAGAGAACTTCTTAAACAAATCCCAGTCGAATTTTATTTGACTCTGAGCCCAGGCCGAATCTCTCTCAAATTGATCAATTTTTCCTCTCGCTTCATGAAGTTCGGCCTCAAGAGGGCAAATCTTGGCTGTGAAGATCCAGGGCTTTTCACCAATGCGCCTATTAATCTCCTCAAGCTCTTCTTTCAAGTGATGCTTTTTGTTAATATAATCCATGGAAACCCTTTTATGTGCTTAGCAAAGATGAGTAATCTCAATTGTGGCCTCCAAATAAATTTTTTTTGACTTTCGAAGTTCATCTTCTACCTTCTTCAACCTCTTTTTAGTCTTGTAAACTTCTTTCTTTAAATGCCTGACATGAGCCTTCAAGGGGATACCTTGAGGCAAAGGATCAGCTTCGACAGAAAACTGCATTTAGTATATAAAGATATATATATATCATAACGTAAAGGTATCGCAAAAGAACAGGTTTGTTTTCATTAATCGAAATATGCTTTAAGTACAGAAAAGAAGAAAAATGAAAAAGAAGGTATAATAATAAGAGGTCTCAGACCTCTGAAGGAGTAGTAGAAGAGTTCGGTGCAGCCTCAATTGGTACAAGTTCCTCGACAGTAGAGGGAGCAAATATGATAAGAGGTGTAGTGGAGGAAGGATCGATTGGTGGAAGATTGGTAGCTATGGTAGATGGTCCCATCTCATCATCAGAAGCTCCTTCATCCAAGAAGTTTAGATTGAGCTCGAAAAATCTATCGATCACATTCTTCTGGCAAAGCTCATACTATTGAGAATGGCATCCCAAAGCCAATCATTAGCTTATTAACGATGGTGCTGATTCTGGTATTTATATATAAATTATAAATAAATAAAACTTATTTTAATATTTTTTATCATAAATTCTTTCATCTTTTAATGAACTCCCGTGTTGTGGTGAAGTTCTTAGGACTATTTAGAATGACAAAGAAAGATTTGTTGTTTAGTCCTTAAACTTATTCATGATCAAATGATACGTTGTTACCTAGGACAACAACGTTTATCGAGTATAGGTCATTGTGTTCCATATAGGTTGGTTGTCGTCTTAACCAAAGAGTGTGTGGATACTCGTATGGCATATAAGTAAGATGTATGGATACATCTGCTCTGAATGTGACCAACTCTGAAGCTTTTCTACTATCAAGATTTGCTCTGATAGAATATGGGTATAAGTATTCCTCCAATCTGAGATCACCATGGTGACTTCCAAGTAACTCACTATGCTTTGGTGCCAGACTACTTGAATTTTTAATTCAGTGATGAAAGATTTTTGAGCACAATTAAGTACTTGAGGAGTTGGTGCATGAGTCAAGATGGGATTGACCACGTCGATTCAGGAGCTGTGTTCAATTGTGTTTCAATTTAGCAAAAACCTTAGCCAAGGTAGTCCTTGTGAGGGGTCACAAGACTAATTGCTTTGAGATATGATTTGAATGTATTTTTTAGGATTGACAGTTTAACCCTAAGTCATCCAATACACAAAGGTTAAAGGGATGAATTATATGGTAACCATATTGGCGTAGGTTCTGAATGTTACGATTGCGACTATTCAACCTGTCTAGATGTTGGGTACCATTGCTAGATGATCACTTTGATTAGTATAGAAATTGATTTCTATGCTATCAACTTAGGTTCAAACCTGTGGAGTCACACACATTAGAGGTTCCTACCAGATCTGATGGCTGGTGAAAAGTCCCACTGGACTGGGACTCTGTGAACAAGAGTCCCACTGGACTGGGACTCTTCAACCAAGAGTTCTATTGGGCTAAGACTCTGAGTCCTACCTATTTGAAACTCTATGATTGAGAGTCCAAACTCTGTGATCATGAGTTCTACTCATTTCGGGCACTAGGGTCAAGAGTTCCACTGGTTTGGAACTCTTCGATCATGATTTATATCGATGGACTTTGTTGCCCGGATACCCATTAGATTTGGACTCTATATTTATGAGAGATTTAGTTAGTGATTTGATCACTAATTAACTCAATTTGATTAAGTAATTATTTTTGGTTCAAGTCTAATTAAATTGAATTCAGTTGGGTTTGACCAGATTAGGTTATGCGATGACCTAATCATCGAGAAGGTTTGATCTTTGATTTGATCAGGGATTGGACTTGATCAATTTTTAATTTTATTAGAATTTAATTAAGCTTAATTAAGCCTAAATTAATTGGATTTAATTTAGTCAAATTGGACTGGACCAATTTTGATTAGAATGTGTTCAATTGGATAAGGTTTAAATTCAAACCAGTTTGACTGGTCTTCCTTTCCTGCGCCACCTCATATTTCTATGCGCACTTTTCTCTATGAAGAAATTTTTCTTGTAACAATTCTTCCATGCTAAGAAGAGTCCACACTTGGTTTCTCCACACCCCACATGGATAAGGATAAGTGGTTAGTGTTTCATGTTTGAATAGGATTCAAATTTAAATGAAACCAAGCCATTCTTATCCATGTGCCACCTCACCTTTGTGCGCTCATTTTAATCTCAACAAGAATGAGATTCTTGTAAGGGAATTCATGCACAAAGAGGGTGTGCTTCTGCCTTTCTCATGCACTAGGTGGATAAGAGGAGGTTGGTTACCATTTGAATTCAAAATGAGTTTGATTTCAAATGGACAACTAATCATTCTTATCTCCTCTACGTGTTGAAGACTCAGTTTTGCATTAAAACAAATGGAGTCTTCCTAGGGTCATGAAAAATTCATCTGAATGAGAAATCCAGTTCCATGATCCCCCCTTGTGTGAAAGAAAAATATAAAAATTATTTCTATAGAGAGAAAAAACAATAGTGAGGCGCAGGGTTTGGGTATGTGCTTATCCTAGGATTTTTGCCTAAGGTTCGGAAAGAGTTTGTATGAGCTACGAGTGTTGTGAGCCCACCAAATCTTAAAAGAAACCTCCTCTACCTCTCTACTACATCTAGTAGCGATCTAGAGCATCCAAAGAGTCCATAGATAATGATCGAAGTAGTTTGGTCAACAATAGTCGTCAAAGCTTTCGGATATTGAGCTAGCACTCGGAAGGAGCCGATTAGGATCAGAAGCCTCGTGTGGATGATCTACAAAGCCCAGACATATTATGTGGCTGCATCACGATGAGTGCGCCTCCATGATAGTGATCGAATTGTAGTGATCAACTACCCATGCAAGGTATCATGTTTTGAACACGTAGCTGTAGTAGTAAACAGTTACTGCTA
>QRFJ01000043.1:690401-865472 GCA_006176705.1 Cocos nucifera | reverse complement strand
AGAGAGATTCTAGCCGCACATCGAATGGGCCGCACACATACAGTATGTACTAGGCAAGGAGGATCTGTGGCCCTCTCCCCATGTCCAACAAAAGGGAGTTTAGTCATTTTGCCTTGAAGACAAGATTCCACAAGTTGGATATGACTCAAAAATCATGGACTTAATTAGCCCATTTTTCTCCAATTTGTTAATCCTATCTTCTGCTATATGACCTAATCCAGGTGCCATAGATATCTGTCGTTTGGACTATCCCTATGTCGTTTGGCATTCACGTTTTTGCTCGATATAATGAGCATACCTGCCAGAAGGAACCTTCCTTCTTTGTTCTTTAATGGGTGGCCAGGTAAATGGCGTCTCGCTTCCGAATGGCCGTCGCTGTTGCAATGGAAAAGCACTTTCCTTTGCCATCGCCTTTTTCTTCGATTCTACCGTTCTTCCTTCTTTGATTCTTCCACCTTATTGCTTTTTCACAAGACTTCTTTTTCTTTCCATAAAGACTTGTCTTTTGGAAGAAAGTCTGTTCCATAGCAAGAACTGAGCCTTTAGAACCTTTCATAGAAAGCTCAGCGTAATCCAGCAATATTCATCACTCGGCCAAGGAAATTTTTGAATGTTATGCATGTGGTAATCAGATGAATTGCCCATATGCATCAGTCAAGGATTGCAGAATAATATCATTCTGCAAGTCCAAGTCCACTTCGACACCGAGCCTTCTCAAAGCTCGTTCCATGTCGCTTGAATTCATTGTCAGACAGTGATCTTGGACTGACTGACCATTCATGCATCTTAGCCTTAAAAAGTAATTTTGTTGACTTGATATTGGCTTGACGCGACCTGTTCACACAAAACATTCTCCTGTAAGTGAGCCAACATTGGCGAGCATCCCGATATCTCATGTTGGCGCTGGAGCTCATCAGACATCGAGCCCCACATATAGTATCTTGGCCTTATTGTTTCATCAATCCATTTTTTTCCAGAGACGTTCCTCTTTCAACAAGATGGACGAGCTGGGTAATGTGGGAGGGTCCTGGTCCAAAACATGTGTTAACTTCTCGGAACCCAAAAACAATTTTGTAGTTCCTGAGCCAATCTTTATAAATTGGGTCCAGTTAGTCTATGTGTGTCCAGGATACGTGCCAATGGGGTTTGACGCAGATTCATTATTCCCTGTAGAGAGTCAAAGATTCTAGTTAGATACTGTAATTTGACTTGATCAATTTGTTTAAGGGATTTTTATTTTTAAAACAAATTAGCTCCCACTATTTTCTCGGATCCTAAACTACTCCCTCTGTAGAGATGCGAAAATCTCCGCGATTGAATGATTTCATAGTGGTGTGACGGTCTCACACACTGACTCAATTCACTCAACCTAACAGTTATTGGTGATGGGTTAGCCCAATGAGTGAATACAACTCTTGTTCAATGATTCTTAATAAATGGTGCACCCAAACTTGTCTCTAATTCATGAATCTCACCATATCCGGAAATATTGATCCACTCCTTAGTTAAGTCAGAACCCACCATTTGCCATAGACTGGGTTCCTAATTGGGTCTCTCACCGTATCCGAAATATTGAGCCCAACTCATCTCTAGCCCATAGCATCCAATGCCTATAGACAATGGTTGCGTCTTTCCGGTGCAACTGAGCCACTGTATCCAGGAGAACAATCAACCCCGGGAAGGGCCCGCACGTCTACAATGGTGGAAGACCTCGGACTTAATCTTTTCTTAGGGAGAATTGATTCAGGTCTCATTAAACTAGACTTGGTTTAGTCATAAACAATTATGACTAACCTAGTGGCATGGGTCAGCTTGGATTATTGACCACCTCAGATCAGAAACTGTGTCAACAGATATGGCCGCAGGTAAGTGAGACCGGATGGAAGGAATATGCCGTTAACTCGCACAAGAATGCATTCAGGTCGGGTAGCTTCCAATTAAAAACTCAGTCGGTCGTCTGTGCCAAACTTACCTTAGACACCAAATTGTTGAGTCAGAACCAATGGGTTAGCCTAACAATCCAGACTCTAACCTCTGAGCCTAATTAGGTCTGCTTGAATCGTGACTCGATCTTGACCAGACTTAATCCTATTAGGCTGGTCAATTAAGCATTGTTGATCCCATCTAACCAACTCTTGATTCGGTTTGATCAACCGCTTAGACCTAATTGAGCTAACCCAAGCCCGAACCCAGTATTATGAATATGTCTTAGATCTGAATTCTCAATTTTAGACCTAATTATATTCCATAAACTTAATTTCTTAATTAAGTTAGGTTCATAAACAAAATATGCACATAAATCCTAGGGTTTCAGGATCTAGGGTTTTGCAGAAAGTAAGTTTTGGGTTTTCTGATTAAGGACGAACACGCAGCACCCCTACAACGTCATAAGAACACCCCATCAAATGGGAAGAGAGGGCCTTTTAAATCCTTCTTCGTTCTTATGACCGGACGGCCAAGAGAACGCCTTAATCAGGAACATGTAAATCTACAAAAACAGTTATAGATCTATATCATATATCTCATATACAAATTTAGAATCTAATTCAAGGCATATTTTGCATACATCTCATGTATCATATCAATGCATGTTTTTAGATCTAAATTTCTCATAATAAATCTGAAAAAATTAGATTTAAATTGATCTAACCAAAATAAATTCTAAATCTAGATAATTATGTAGAACTATTCTACAACTAGTCTAAGACATGCATCAAATCATATCTCATATGATATTTAAAATTAATAATTTTTATTGCTATTTATCAGATGTTATTATAAACCTTATAATATCAAAAAATAGTAAAATAAGAAGATCTAAAATTTGATTTAATCAGATTAAATCAAAGACATGCAAAACTATTCTATAGAACTATTCTATTCTAGAACTAGTCATGCATATCTTCATGTTCTTAGATCCAATTATTTAATTTTAATTTTTCTGATTTCAGATCTGATCACATCTCATGTGACATCTAAAATCACTTTATTTTCTAATTAAAATAAAATTAAAATCATATCTAAACAATTTAGAACCATGGCTCTGATACCAGTTGAAGGGAAATCCTGATTTCCCGGTCCAGGTTCGTCCAGATCTGATTAGATCAAGAGATATATTTCAAAAATTTTCTCTTGATCTCAATCAGATCTTGATATGTTTCAGATCTAATTCTTATTATTTTAATAATAAAATAAAATAAGATAAATTAAATCAAATTCAATTTACCTGATTTTGGGTAATCCTATTAATCCTGTAATGATCCCTGATTGCAGCGGAAGGTTCTGGATCTAGCCATGCAAGCACCTGGCCTCTACCGGTATCCACTCGGGTTGGATCTGGAGATCCTCTTCTTCTCTATCACAACTCCAAAAATTAGATCTGGATCTGATCTGGAGGATCTTCAAAAATTCTTTTTGAAGATCTGGCAGTCGTCCTTTTGCAGCAGCGAGCCTTCTTGCTTTGATCGCCTTTCCTTGATCTGAAATGCACCAACCTAAGTCCAAAATGCTTTTTGGATGTGGAGAGCAAGGGGAGAAGAGACTATGGCGTGGAGAAGGAGGGGAGAGGAAGCCTTGGGGCATGGGGTTTCTCAATTGAATTGCATTCACTTTTAAAATTAGGGTTGGGCGCAGGGTCCTTATTTATAGACCTCTTGTGATCAACTCCTCTTCCTCTCAACCAATCAACAACCCTTTGTGAAATCAGATCTTAAATCTGATTGGTTGGAAATTAGAGACCCCTCGGATTCCTTCTTAGAGGGTGCCTAAGACCAGTCAAACTGGATTCTTAGTAAACTCTGATTGGAATCCAAAGGGAGGTGGAGTCCTTGTCTAACAAGGATCCTAGGCGCCTCCTACTTGGGCTCACGCCACCCTTGGTGTGCGCCCTTCTCCTTGCCAAGTTCTGGCAAGGGGACAGGCCCCCACCAGCTCTCCAATAGGTGCATGACAATGTGGTCAAAGTCAAAGGTCAATGGTCAAACGTTTGACCATCAAGGTAGACTTTTGACCAAAGTCAAAGAACAAGAAATGGCAGGTGCCAAAAATGGCAGGTAATGTCTTTTACAAATAAGACAACCTATTCTGACTTGGACAACCTCCAGTCAGACTATATGAAGGCCTTTGATTGAGCACAAACTCCTTTGGCTCAGTCAGGACAACTTATTTATGATAGTAAAAGAAGAATGTTAGGTTCAATCGAGTGCTAGCACGATTTCCTTGAACCTAATTGAATCTCATTCAGATCAATTGAACTAGATTAGTTCAATTGATGATCACCAGATTCAAACCCTTGTTTGTGTGATCCAGTTAGGTTCAGTTCTGTATGGTAATGGGATATGTCATGATCTCTATCATAGACATCATCGAAACTCCTTTCGATGGATCAGAACTCTTTTTGATTCGAACAGCTAGAATGATCGATCATTCTAAATCATTCTAATTGCTCCCAAAATCCACCAGTGACACCTAGCAGTATATGGTGGCAACACCATCAGAGCTGAATGCGAACCTCTTGGTGCAGCTACCTGTGTGATTCAGTTCTTTCTATCTTGAGCCCCCAATCAGATTAGGGTTAAGGTGAAACTCGTCAAAACCCTAGTCTCTATCAATATGATTTAATCATTCGATTCGAGTCCAATGTGAAATCTAATAGAACTCTTTCTATTATTTTCACTCTACATGGCCATGGATTTCTGGACTTGATTCTCATGATCATCATAGGGCTACTCCTCTACACCGAGGTAGATAGATTCCATCTTGATGCAATCCAGTTCTACAATAACATGCTATAGCCAAATACACCTCAGGATTCCATATGGCTAGGAGACCTAGTAATGGTGTAGTCAAACTATAACACCCTCAAGGTGAACTGCCGATGCAATCTCAAGGTCAAAGAACAGACACACCTACTGCAGATCGAGCAAGTCATTGACGAGAAGGTAGACTCCCTAATGAACTACTCGAGGGTGGTCACACTCAGTGCCTCCGGTTCTCTAACGAGTACCTGTACTTCTCGCTCTGATGTCTCCACACCGTAGACTCAAGACTCATCTACTAAAGTGAAGCGATCGTACACCAACCTTCCAGATTAATCACCATCCTCGTGATGATCCTATGGTCGGGAGCTGTTTATGAGTTAATAATGTATTCATGTCTTAAATTTTCAACTCTTGAAAATATGAATTATCATTACCATTAACTCAAAGGATGTATCACAGACACTAAATACACATGTGTGATAGAAAATAACCCATTTCATTAATTATAATCAAAATTATAATTTTGCCCCTAGAAGTGTATTACAAGTGTCAGCCAATTCTGGCTTCTAGGGCACATATATCTAACAAAGGTTTCCAGTGCAGGATTTCTAGCCCTATTTTTAATTTTTTTTCAAAAATATATTAAATGTAGAAAAAATATAATTAATCTAATTAATTATTAGCTATTGATCATATTAAAAAATTCTATATATAGGATCTAAATATGATATACATGCTTTGAATTTGAAAAATAAATTAATAGTAACAATAGCAGTAACTGTTTACTACTACAGCTACGTGTTCAAAACATGATACCTTGCATGGGTAGTTGATCACTACAATTCGATCACTATCATGGAGGCGCACTCATCGTGATGCAGCCACATAATATGTCTGGGCTTTGTAGATCATCCACACGAGGCTTCTGATCCTAATCGGCTCCTTCCGAGTGCTAGCTCAATATCCGAAAGCTTTGACGACTATTGTTGACCAAACTACTTCGATCATTATCTATGGACTCTTTGGAGCTCAGTGAGGATAGGATTGCCAACAAGTTTTCTGAGCTCAACCTCAGCTTCTTGTATGAAGAAGCTCCTGAAGATGAAGTGGGACCATCTACTGAAGCTATTGATCTTTTGTCAACTGGGCCCATCCCTGCTACATCTTCAACCGCACCTATTCCTCTCGCTTCTAATGGATTTGCTGGAGCCGCACCAAACTCCTCTTCCACTCTTCCCGAGGTCTGAGACCTCTTTTCATTGTATCTTCCTTTTCATTTATTTTTCTCATGTATTTGAGAAATATTTTAATTAATGAAGATAAGTTTATTTTAGGTTTGTACCATGGTATGTTTGTTTTTTTTTTAGAATCGCCCTAGTGAAAATAATCATGCTTCATCTTCTCCTGTCAATGCCACACCATTGCCCCAAGGCCTTCCTCTAATATCTGCCATCAAGAATCTAAAGAGAGAAGTTCATCAAACTAAGAAAAACTTGAAGAAATCAGAGGGCGAGCTTTAGAAGTTGAAGAAGCATTATTCGGAAGGCATAGTTGAAGTCACCTGCCTTCAACAAGTCCATAAAAAGGATGCCATGGATTATATTAATAAGAAGCACCATCTAGTAGGTTTCACATCCAGTGATACTGATCATAAGGTTTGCAAGCTGCAAAGGTCCATATATGGACTTAAGCAAGCATCTCGGAGCTGGAACACTCGTTTCAATGATGTGATCAAAAAGTTTGGTTTCATCAAAAACGAAGAGGAACCATGTATTTTCAAAAGGATCAGTGGGAGCGCTGTTGTCTTCCTCGTATTGTACGTGGATGACATCCTCCTTATTGGGAATGATATTCCCATGCTGACTTCAGTCAAGATGTGGTTGTCCAAGGAATTCTCCATGAAAGACCTAGGTGAAGCATCCTTTATTCTAGGAATTAAGGTCTATAGGGATAGACCGAATAGGATGCTAGGACTTTCACAGAAGATGTACATAGAGGAAGTACTAAAGAGGTTTAGTATAGAAAACTCTAAGAGGGGATTAATATCCTTCAGACATGGTATTCATCTTTCCAAGAAGATGTGCCCCAGCACACCTGAGGAAATAGAACGCATGAGCAAGATCCCTTATGCTTCTGCAATAGGGAGCCTCATGTATGCCATGCTATGTACACGACCTGATATAGCCCATGCTGTGAGTGTCACAAGCAGATATCAGTCAAATCCAGGTGAAGAACACTGGACTTCTGTGAAATGTATCCTTAAGTACTTGAGAAGAACTAAGGATATGATGTTGGTCTTTGGTAACGGAGAACTCCAAGTTCAAGGATACACAGACTCGGACTTCATGTCTGATATAGATGATCGAAAGTCGACATCTGGAAGTCTGTTTGTGTGCAATGGTGGAGCTGTCAGCTGGAAGAGTTCCAAGCAAACTGTGATAGCAGATTCCACCATGGAAGCAGAATATATAGCTGCATCAGAGGCTGCAAAGGAAGCGTTCTGGTACAAGAAATTTGCTGTAGAAATTGGAGTAATGCCATCAGATGCCATTCCTCTTTACTGCGACAACAATGGCGCCATAGCCCTTGCTAAGGAGCCGAGGTCTCACCAGAAGTCCAAGCACATTGAGCGGCGATATCATCTCATCCGCGATTACCTTGAGAAAGGTTACGTTGAGGTCAAGAGAGTCAACTCCATAGATAATGTGGCAGACCCACTTACAAAGCCGTTGGGCCAGCAGAAGATCGAAGCCCACCTTGAGAAGATGGGACTTAGACTTGTAGCCAATTGGCTTTAGGACAAGTGGGAGATTGTTAGATATATGTGCCCTAGAAGCCAGAATTGGCTGACACTTGTAATACACTTCTAGGGGCAAAATTATAATTTTGACTATAATTAATGAAATGGGTTATTTTCTATCACACATGTGTATTTAGTGTCTGTGATACATCCTTTGAGTTAATGGTAATGATAATTCATATTTTCAAGAGTTGAAAATTTAAGACATGAATAATCATTATTAACTCATAAACAGCTCCCGACCATAGGATCATCACGAGGATGGTGATTGATCCGGAAGGTTGGTGTACAATCGCTTCTCTTTAGTAGATGAGTCTTGAGTCTACGGTGTGGAGACACTGGAGCGAGAGTACAGGTACTCGTTAGAGAACGAGGGCACTGAGCGTGACCACCTCGAGTAGTCATTAGGGAGTCTACCTTCTCGTCAATGACTGACTCGATGCTGCAGTAGTGTGTCTGGTTCTTTGACCTGAGATGCATCGGCAGTTCACCTTGAGGGTGTTATAGTTTGACTACACCATTACTCGATCTCCTAGCCATATGGAACCCTGAGGTGTATGTTGGCTATAGCATGTTCATTGTAGGAACTGGATTGCATCAAGATGGAATCTATCTACCTCGGTGGTAGAGGAGTAGCCCTATGATGATCATGAGAATCAAGTCCAGAAATCCATGGCCATGGTAGAGTGAAATAATAGAAAGAGTTTCTATTTAGATTTTCACATTGGACTCGAATCGAATGATTACATCATATGACAGAGACTAGGGTTTGACGAGTTCACCTTAACCCTAATCTGATCGGGGCTCAAGATAGAAGAACTGAATCACACAGGTAGCTGCACCAAGAGGTTCGCATTCAGCTCTGATGGGTTGCCACCATATACTGCTAGGTGTCACTGGTGGATTTTGGGAGCAATTAGAATGATTTAGATGATCGATCATTCTAGCTGTTCGAATCAGAAGAGTTCTGATCCATCGAAAGGAGTTTCGATGATGTCTATGATAGAGATCATGACATATCCCATTACCATATAGAACTGAACCTAACTGGGTCACACAAACAAGGGTTTGAATCTGGTGATCATCAATTGAACTGATCTAGTTCAATTGATCTGAATGAGATTCAATTAGGTTCAAGAAAATCATGCTAGCACTCGATTGAACCTAACGTTCTTCTTTTACTATCATAAATAAGTTATCCTGACTGAGCCAAAGGAGTTTGTGCTCAATCAGAGGCCTTCATATGGTCTGACTGGAGGTTGTCCAAGTCAGAATAGGTTGTCTTATTTGTAAGACATTACCTGCCATTTTTGGTCACCTGCCATTTCTTGTTCTTTGACTTTGGTCAAAAGTCTACCTTTGACTGGTCAAACGTTGACCATTGACCCTTTGACTTTTGACCACATGTCATGCACCTATTGGAGAGCTGGTGGGGGCCTGTCCCCCTGCCAGAAACCTGGCAAGGAGAAGGGCGCACGCCAAGGGTGGCGTGAGCCCAAGTAGGAGGCGCCTAGGAGTCCTTGTTGGACAAGGACTCCACCTCCCTTTTGGATTCCAATCAGAGTTCTACTAAGAATCCAGTTTGACTGGTCTTAGGCACCCTCTAAGAAGGAATCCAGGGGTCTCTATTCCAACCAATCAGATTTAGATCTGATTTCACAAAGGGTTGTGATTGGTTGAGAGGAAGAGGAGTTGGATCACAAGAGGTCTATAAATAAGACCCTGCGCCCAACCCTAATTTTAAAAGTGAATGCAATTCAATTGAGAAACCCCACGCCCCAAGGCTGCCTCTCCCCTCCTTCTCCACGCCATAGTCTCTTCTCCCCTTGCTCTCCACGTCCAAAAGAGTTTTGGACTTAGGTTGGTGCGATTCAGATCAAGGAAAGGCGATCAAAAGCAAGAAGGCTGCGCTGCTGCAAAAGGACGACTGCAGATCTTCAAAAGAGTTTTGAAGATCCTTCAGATCAGATCCAGATCTAATTTTTGGAGGTGTGATAGAGAAGAAGAGGATCTCTAGATCCAACCCGAGTGGATACCGGTAGAGGCCAGGCGCTTGCATGGCTAGATCCAGAACCTTTCGCTGCAATCAGGATCATCTACAGGGTAATAGGATTACCCAAATCAGGTAAATTAAATTTTATTTAATTTATCTTATTTTATTTTATTTATTAAAATAATAAGAATCAGATCTGAAACATATCAAGATCTGATTGAGATCAAGAGAAAATTTTTGAAATATATCTCTTGATCTAATCAGATCTGGACGAACCTGGATCGGGAAATCAGAATTTCCCTTCAACCTTCAGTGGTATCAGAGCAAGATTCATTAAATATGATTTATATGCTTTAGAATTTAAAAATTTATGCATATTAGATATGTACTTTATTCTAGTAGCCTAGTAATCAAGCTTAAATGAGCCACCAAGCCATCTGATCATAAGGAATAAGCATGGTTTAAAGACCATCTCCTCCCATCCAATGGGGATCCCTTATGGTGGTAGGGGTGCCACCATGAACTCATTCTTGAAGATAAATGGTGAAAGAATTTTTTAGATTGATTTTATCTAAATTTTAATCATAAATATGTTAGATTAGATCTAAATTTAGATTCATAATTTATTTTATGTAGTGTACATAAAATCAACAACAAGTGCTATTCGTGAAATGAGCTGACTCATTTTTGAAATGAGTCGACCCATTTAGTGAACAATACTATGTTGTGTTGAACCTTTCTAAATTTTAAAAAATATTTTCAAAATGCTAAACCCCTACCCTTAACCTAAAATTTTAATTGAGAATTAAGTAAAATGAATTAGGACTATAATTATGAATTGAAGATCCTAAGTCATTAATCATAAAACATGAGTTATTGGATTAGATGAATTAGGTCCATTAAATGGGTTAGACCTAAGGTTAGTTAATGAATGGACTAAATTGGAGTAATTGATCAAATCTAACCAAATGCTAAATTAGATTAGGTCAAGGACTCTTTAGACTTAATTACAATAGTTGTAGTTGGTCAAGTCCTTGCCTTTAACGAGGACCAAATGGACTTGATTCATGGCTACATGATCGAATCTAAAATTACTAGGTTGGTTAAATTGAAACTAATAAATCTGATGGTGTCTAAGGTAAGTTTGGCAGTCTGACCAGTGATTTTTAATTGAGAGCTACTCGCACTGATTCGATCTTTGATGAGTTAATGGCATATCTCTTTCACTGATCTCACTTACTTGACCATCCTGGTGAGTTAGATTTTGATTAGATTACTTGGTGAGTTTGATTTTGATTAGATTACTTGGTGATTAGATTACTTGATTAGGTAAATCAGTGTGACTGATTTTGGTGCTCCTAATGCCGGCTTGTATTAGGTCCTTTTGATCTGACTTGGTGAAGTCAGTGGGAGGATCGAAATTAGCTGGTTAAATTCTCTCCTCTTCTTAAAATCCTTTAAAATTATTAGGTCCTTAAAAATGATATAGTTATATTGATAACTAGGTTAGAGCCTCCCATTAAGTTGAGTGATAATGGATCCATTAGTTTAATAATCACTGGAGGCCCAAAGGCCTGATGCTTATTGACTAATGGAATTATCTTTCATAAAATGATGCTTTGGTTGTGTCTTTCTAATGGTGGTCAAGTTGGTCGGTCAAAGTTGGGCCTGATCATTTCTTGGTTAGATGCACCAAATGTGGTCATGTTAATGGTTGGACCTAACCAGTTCTTTTTAGTGGAGCCCAAAGCCTGCTGATTAGATTTTGGAGCAATATTAAATTACTAGAAGTTGTTTAGAGAAATAATTGATTATGAATCTACCCATAGACACACATGGGTTGACCAACCAAAGTTGGGCTCGTGTGTAGTCTGTGTGAATTCTAGTACCCACTAAGAAATTAAAGTAATTCCTCGAATTGCAGTTAGAGGCTACTAGTTCATATAAAATAGTGGAAAAACCTTTAGACTAAAGTCCAAGTCTTTAGTGTTAATAATTCATATACTGATTAGGTTTGGTTATTCTTATTTATGCAGAAATGGCCACTACCCTATTGCTCCGATCATTGTTAGACAATGACAAGCTTATGGGATCTAACTTCGATAGTTGGTATCGAAAGTTAAAGATTGTCCTGGAGCATGAGCAAATTCTATATATTTTGATGGATCCTGCAACTAAGGAGCCAACTCTGAATGCTAGAGGCACGGTCTGAGATACTTACCAGAAGTGGCTCAATAATCGCTCTACCATTTGGTGCATTATGCTGACGGCATTGAATAACAAGTTTAGTCGCAAGTTTGAGACTGCTCAACCATATGAGATGCTTCAAATGTTGAACGATTTCTTTGGCATGCCTGACGATGTTGAAAGGCACAAGACTAGTTATGCCATTTTCAATGCTTGAATGAGGGATGGGGCATCGATCATCGATCATGTATTGTACATGATCGAGATGATTGAGCACTTGAGTAAGCTGGGCTTCTCCCTACATGAGTAACTTGGGAAGGATGCAATCTTTAATTCCTTGCCCAAGTCCTTCCTCCCCTTCCTTACTCATTTTTGGATGACAAAGCCTATAGTGAACTACCATGGCTTATTGAGATTGCTACAAAACTTTGAGAAGGATCACCAGCTCCATAAGGAGTCGTTGAATGTAGTGGGAGGATTTTCTTCTGATCATCGATTCTTTAAGAAAGAAAAGAAGGACAAAAAGAAGAAAAATAAGAAGGTGCAGCCGCATGCTGGGACTTCTGCATTGGATCAGACCAAGAAGCGCAAGTCCGACTAGAGCTAGGCGAAGTGCTTTTTTTATAAGAAGCAGGGGTACTAGAAGAGAAATTATCCTTAGTACATTGCCTCCCTGGACCTGAACAGGCCAAGGAAGAAGCAAGCAGTTGCTGGGCAAGGTAATTATATGATAATACCTTGCAACTTCTCAATATGTAATACCACTACCTGGGTATTAGATATTGGAAGCCCTTATCATATTTGTAATTTGATGTAGGATTTGTAGGTCAGTAGGAGATTTGATGAAGACGAGAGATTCTTGAACGTTGGAGATGGAAGACAAGTTTCAGTTCTAGCTTTAAAAATCATGAATTTTGTAATCAATTCTCATAATGTAATTCTTAATGATTGTCATTATTGTCCAAGTTTTTTATTGAATGTTATTTCTGTAGGCCCTTTAGCCATGTATAATTATGAATTTTCAATAAAATAATATTTGTAATGTCATTTTGAATAGTGTTATGATGTTTATTGGGCAATTAAATAATGGAATTTACTTATTATCATAGCCTGTCAATGTGGTTCAATCCTTTAGTAAATGCCCTAGAATTAGTGATGTGTCTGAAGTCTACCTTTGGAATTGTAGGCTAGGTCATATCAACAAGAACAGAATAAATAGGTTGGCTCAAGAAAATATTCTTAAAATCGGTGATTGTGAATCACTTTCGACTTGTGAGTCTTGTCTTATTGGTAAAATGACCAAGTCATCTTTTACTGAAAAAGATGAGCGAGCCAATGAACTCCTGAGTCTAGTACATTCTGATGTACGTGGACCCATGAGCTCAAGTGCTAGAGGTGGATATTTCTACTTCATAACCTTCATGGATGATCTATCGAGGTATGGGTATGTCTATTTAATGAAGCATAAGTTGGAGTCATTTAAAATATTCAAACTATTCCGTAATGTAGTAGAAAAGCAAACTAGAAAGAGAATTAAAACTCTTCAATTTGATAAAGGGGGTGAGTATCTTTTCAGTGAGTTTCTGACATATCTTGGGGAGAATGGAATTTTCTCCTAGTGGACTCCTCCTGGAATATCATAGCATAATGGTGTGTTTGAAAGGAGAAATCAAATTTTATTGGACATGGTTCGATCCATGATGGGATTTACCAGCCTATCGATTTTCTTATGGGGATATGCGCTCGAGTCGGCTTGTTACATTTTGAATAGAATTTCAAGTAAGTCTATTTCCAAAATACCATATGAGTTATGGATAGGGCGTAAGCTAGTACTCTCGCACCTTAGGGTTTGGGGGTGTCCGACTTATGTCAAATGTTTAGTAACAAATAAGCTTGGACCTAGGTCTGACAAGTGTTATTTTATAGGATACCCAAAAATGACCAAAGGGTATTACTTCTACCAAGCTGATGAGCAAAAGATGTTTGTCAGTCTTAAGACAGTCTTTTTAGAAAAGAAGTTTCTTGTTGAAGGGACTAATGCCTCTAAGGTCAAACCTGAGGAAGTTCGACAGGTGAAAAAATCAACACCAGTAGCTGAACCTAAATCAAATTTGATTAGAACAAATCTGAAGCCCAATGAACCTGCATCCTTAAGGTGGTCTGGTAGACTACCACATCAACTAGATAAATACTATGATTTTTTAGTCTAGGATGGTGATCCTATCGAACTCGATGAGAATGATGAACATCCAATCATCTACATGGATGCAATGCAGAGACCCAACTCTAAGAAATGGCTTGAAGCCATGAAATCCAAAATGGAGTCCATGAAGGTCAATGATGTATGGACATTAGTTGATCCACCTGAAGGAGTAAAATACATAAGGTGTAAGTGGATCTTTAAATGAAAAAAGGGCACAGACTTGAAGGTGGAGATCTATAAAGCCTGTCTGCTTACCAAGGGGTATCATCAATGTTATGGTATAGACTATGATGAGATGTTTTCTCTGGTGGCAATGCTTAAGTTCATTCAAATTATACTTGCGATAGCTATCCATTTGGACTATAAAATCTGACAGATGGATGTGAAGACTATTAGATAGGTGTACCCTAGAAGTCAGATTGGCTGATATTTGTAATACACTTTTAAGGATAAAATTATAATTTTCACTATAAATAATAAAATGAATTATTTTCTATCATAGTGTGTATTTGAAAGTATCTGTGATACATCCCTTGAGTTAATGGTAATGATAGTTCATATTTTCAAGAGTTGAAAATTTAAGATATGAATTTTTATTATTAACTCATAAAATGCTTTCGACCATAGGATCATTATGAGGATGGTGATTGATCTGAAAGATTGGTGTACGATCGCTTCTTTTTGATAGATGAGTCTTGAGTCTATGGTATAGAGACATCGGAGTGAGAGTACAGATACTCGTTAGAGAATGAGGACACTGAGCATGATCATCTCGAGCAGTCATGAGGAAGTGTACCTTCTCATCGATGATTGGCTCGAAGCTGCAGTAGTGTGTCTTGTTCTTTAACCTAAGGTGCATCAGCAGTTTACCTTTAGGGTATTATAGTTTGACTACACCATAACTTGATCTCCTAGCCATTCAGAATCCTAAGGTGTATGTTGGCTATAGCATGTTCATTGTAGGAATTAGATTGCACCAATAGGAGATCTATCTACCTCGGTAGATGAGGAGCAGTCCTATGATGATCATGAGAATCAAGTGCATAAGCCCATGGCCATGGAAAAGTGAAATGATAGAAAGAGTTTCTATTTGAGTTTTTACATTGGACTTAAATCAATTGATTAATTCATATGATGGATATTAGGGTTTGACGAGATTACCTTAACCCTAATTCGGTCGGAACTCAAGATAGAAGAACTTAATCACACAGGTAACTGCACCAAGAGGTTCATTTTTAGTTCTGATGGGTTGCCACCATATGCTGCTAGGTATCACTGATGGATTTTGAGAGCAATTAGAATGATTTGGATGATCGATCATGCTAGTTATCTAAATTAGAAAAGTTCTGATCCATTGGAAGATGATTCGATGATGTCGATGATAGAGATCATGACATATCCCATTATCATATGAAACTAAACCTAACTAAATCACACAAACAAGGATTTGGATCTGGATATCATCAATTGGACTAATCTAGTTCAATTGATTTGAATAAGATTCAATTAGGTTCAAGAAAATCAAGCTAGCACATGATTAAGCCTAATGTTCTCCTTCAAACAATCATTAAAACTTATCTCGACTAAGCCAAATGTGTTTGGGCTCACTCAGAAACCTTTACTTGATCTGACTGGAGCTTGTCCAAGTTAGAAAAGAATTATCTTAATTTATGAAATAAATTTGAGATAATACCTATCATTTTCCATCACTTGTTAAATCTTGTCTTTGGACTTTGGTCAAATGTTGACTTTTGATACTTAGACATCTGCCCATGTGTCATGCACCCATAGAAGAGAATATTGGACCTTGTCCCCCTACTAAAAAGTAGATAGGCAAGGGGTGCATGCCTAGGGAGGCATGCACACCATGAGGATAATGCATGGAGTCCCATACAGATGGGACTCTAGGTTGCTTCATGAATTTAAATGCTGTGGCGCCAAGGAGTCCTGTTTGACCAGTCTTGGCACCACCTAAGGAGGTTCATGAGGGACTCTAATCTGATTGGATCAGATGATGTCATCCCACCAATTAGATTTAGATCTGATTGCATAAAGGGCCATGATTGGTCGAGATGATGTGGCACTGCATGGAGCAATAGGGTCTATATAAACCCTACCTACGCCTAGAATTGGGAGCTTCTGCTTTAGCCCATGCCATATAGTCCTTCTCCCTCCCTCTCCATGCCATCCTCAGGTCCTCTCTCTCCTCTCCATGCCCAAGGGACTTTGGGAATGAGTTAGGTGCGATCCATGCAAGTGAAAGGTGACAGGAAAGGAAGAAGGCAGCACTGTTGCGAGAGACAACAGTTGATCTTCAAAAGAGTTTTTGAAGACCTTCAACATCAGATCTAGATCTATTTTTTGGAGGATAGATTGAGAAGGAGAAGATCTCTAGATCCTACCCGAGTGGATACAGGTAGAGGCTAGGCACTTGCATGGCTACATCCAGAACCTCAGGCAAACATCAGGATCATCATAGGATAATTGGATTACCCAAAATAAAGGAACAATTAAATTAGATTTAATTTAATTTTTATTTTTATTTTATTTTATTTTATTAGATCAATAAGATCATATCTAAAGAATCTTATATTTGATTAGGATCTTAGAGAAAATTTTTAAAATATCCCTCTTGATCCAATTAGATCTAAACAAACCTACATCGAAAAACAAGATTTTTTCCTTCAACTGGTATCAGAGCCAGGTTCCAAAATTTATTAGATCTAATTTTAATTTATTTTTAATTTAATAATTAGTTGATTTTAGATATCATATGAGATGTGATTAGATCTAAAATTAGAAAATTAAAAATTAAATAATCTAGATCTAAGATGTATGAGATGCATTATTCTATGTGTAGTCTAGCATGATCATAATTTTAATTTAATTAATTATAATTTTTAAATATATTTATTTACTATTTTTTAATATTATAAATATTATAATTAGATCTAAAAAATAAAAAATAAATTTATTTAATTTTTATATGAGATATGATAGATGCATATTTAGACTAGTTGTAGAATAGTTCTACAAAATTATCTAGAATAAATTTAATTTAATATAATTAAATTTAATTCTTATTTTTCAGATGTTTATGAGATAATTAAGATCTAAAAAAATGTAGGATATGATACATGAGATGTATGCAAAATATGTTTTTAGTTAGATCAATTTATATATATATGATATATGATGTAGATCTAACTAGTTTGGTAGATTTATCATGTTTCTGATTAAGGCATCCTCCTTGGCCGTCCGGTCATAAGAACGAAGTAGAGTTTAAAGGCCCTCTCCTCCCATTCGATGGGATATTCTTATGATGTGTAGGGGTGTTGCGTGTTCGTCCTTAATCAGAAATCTAAAACTTATTTTCTACAAAATCTAGATCCTGAAATCCTAGGATTTTATATACATGTTTTGATTATGAACCCAAAACTTAATTAAAAATTAAGATTATGAAACATATTAGATCTAAAATTAAAAATTTTTAGATCTAAGACATATTCATAAAATTGGGTTCAGGCTTGGATAGCTCAATTAGGTCTAGCAGTTGATCAAACCAAATCAAGAGTTGGTTAGATAGGATCAAGAGTGCTTAAATTGACCAGCCTAATACAATTAAGTCTGGGTCAAGGTTGAGTCACATGAGTAATCGATCAAGTTAAGATCTAATTAGGCTTAGTGGTTAGAGTCTGGATTGTAGGCTAACCCGACTGGTTCTGGCTTAATAATTTGGTGTCTAAGGTAAGTTTGGCAGATTCGATCGACTGATTTTTAATTGGGAGCTACTTGACTCGAATGCATTCTTATCGAGTTAATGATATATCTCTTCCACCGGTCTCACTTATCTGATCATATTTGTTAGCTCAGTCCTGATCTAAGATGGCTAACAATCCGAGCTAACCCATGCCACTAGGTTAGTCATAATCGTTATGGCTATGTCAAGTCAAGTTTAAAGAGACCTAAATCAAATCTTCCTAAGAAAAGATTAAGTCTAAGGTCTTCCACCATTGTAGATGTGTGAATCCTTTTTAGGATTGATTGTTCTCAACTGGTCATAGTGGTTCAGTTGCGTCGGAAAGATGCAATCATGTCTATTAGGCATTGGATGCTATGGGCTGGAGGATGGATTGTGCTCAATATTTTGGATATGGTGAGAGACCCAATTAGAAATCTAATCTATACAAATGGTGGGTCTGACTTAACTAAGGAGTGGATCAATATTCTGGGCATGGTGAGATTCATGAATTAGAGACAAGGCCTAGGTGCACCATGATTAGAGAATCATTGAACAAGAGTTGTTCACTCATTGGCTAACCCATCACCAATAACTATTAGGTGAGGTGATGAGTTAGTTTGTGGGACTGTGCCACCCACTAAAAATCAGTAATCATGAAGATTTTCGCATCTCTACAAAGGGAGTGTAGGGATCCGAAAAAATAGTGGGAGCTAATTTGTTTAAAAATCAAATCTCTAAATAAATTAGTCAAGTTTTAATTACAAAATCTAACTAGAAACTTTGACTCTATAGAAAAAAGAAAAATGTCTGCGTTCAACCCACTAGCCCGTATCTTGGACACCCATAGACTGACCGAATCTAATTACAAGGATTGGCTCTAGAACTTCAAAATTATTTTGGGTTCTGAGAAGTTGACTCATGTATTTAACCAGGATCCTCCCACCTTACTAGCTGGTCCATCCGCTAAATAGAGAGCATCTTTTGATAAATAGATGGATGAAGATATCAAGACTGCCCGCCAAATGTTGGCTCACCTGTAAGAATTATTTTGTGAACAAAGTTGCGCAGCCAAATATCAGGTCACTAAATGACTATTTAAGGCTAAAATGCATGATAGACAGTTAGTCCAAGATCATTATCTGATGATGATCAAGGACTTGGAAGAGCCCGAGAAGCTCAGAGTGAAGTTAGACCAGGATCTGCAGAATGATTAATTCTGCAATCCTTAATTGATGCATATGGGCAGTTCATCATGAACTACCATATGCATAAACTTCAGAATACTCTGGCCGAGCTTATGAATATGTTGGTTACTGCTGAGATTTCTATGAAATATTCTAAAGGCTCAGTACTTGCTATGGAACGGACTTCTTCCAAGAGAAAGTCTTTTGGAAAGAAAAAGAAGTCTGTAAAAGGCAGAAGGTGGAAGGAGGAAAGAAAAAGAAGGCAGAGCTGAAGAAGAAAGCCACTGACAAAGGAAAGTATTTTCATTGTAATACTGACGGCCACTAGAAGCGAAACTATCCTACATACCTGGTCATCCTGAAGAATCAGAAGGAGATAAGTCCTTCTGGAGGTATGCTCATTATTGAATCTAACCTTACAATTTCTTTTGCATCCAATTGGATGCTTGACTCTGAGTCTAGTGCTCATTTGTGCACTTCCATGCAGGGTCTTGAGGATAGCAGGAGGCTGAGGGATGGTGAGATGATCCTACACATTGAAAATGGAGTAAGGATTGCTGCTGTGGCCGTGGGAACCTACCCTCTTTGACTACCATCTGGCTTAGATTTAGTACTTAAGGATTGTTATTATGTGCCTGCTACAAGCAGAAATTTGATTTCTATTTCATGTTTAGCATAAGAAGGCTATGTAATTAGTTTTCTTAAGGACCATTATAATATTCTTTATGAAAGAAATAAAATTGCAAGCAAGTGATTTCTTCATTAACGGTCTCTACCAGTTACATATTGATGTATCTATTTTTAATATCGAGCAAAATGTGAATGCCATAAGATCAAAATGACCTAGGGATCATCCAAATGATAGATATCTATGGCACCTAAGGCTAGATCATATAGCAGAAGATAGGGTTAACAAATTGGAGAAAACTAGACTATTGAGTTTGTTGACTTTCGAGTCATATCCAATTTATGAATCATGTCTTCATGGCAAAATGATTAAGCTTGCTTATGTAGGACATGGAAAAAGGGCCACAGAACTATTTGCCCTAGTACATAGTGATGTGTGTGGCCCATTTGATGTACTGACTAGAGGCAACTTTGACTACTTCATAACCTTTACCGATGATTTATCTCAGTAAGAATATGTGTATCTTATGAGATACAAGTCTGAAGCCTTTGAAAAGTTCAAGAAATTTAGACATGAAGTTGAAAAGTAAACTAGAAAATCTATTAAGGTTCTTCGATCAGATCGAGGAGGTGAATATCTTTGTCAAAAATTTCTGGACTATCTTAAGCAAAATGGCATAGTCTCTCAATGGACTCCACCTGGAACACCTTAACTCAATGGGGTTTCAGAATGGAGGAATCGAATCCTATTACATATGGTCCGATCCATGATAAGCTTCATAGACCTTCCTGATTTTCTTTGGGAACATAGTATGTTAACTGATATATATTTACCGAATAGGGTTTCCTCTAAAATCATTCCTACCACACCGTATGAGATATGGCATAGTTAGAAACCAAGTCTGAGTTATCTTAGAATTTACGATTATCTGGTTTATGTCAAAAGACAACAAGCAGACAAGTTAGACTATAGGTCCTTTAGAGCTCGATTCATTGGATATCCTAAAGAGTCATTAGGATATTATTTCTACATTTCAAAAGACCACAATATGATTGTGAGTTGACATGCCATTTTTCTTGAAAAATAGTTTATTCAAGATGGCGGCATTGGAAAATAGATCAAGCTCGAGGAGAAAGTCTCGCAAGAGCAATAAGCTAAGGACCCTATGGAATCAAATTAGGTTGAGCCAATACAATCACCACCTCCTCCACCTCATAGATCAGAAAAAATTTTCCATCTTTCTGAGAGGTACTTAGGACTATTTCAGAGAAAGTAGAGAAAATGTTCCTCGTAGGTAATGGAGTTCATGGTGATGATCCCAAAATCTATGATGAGACGATATCAAATATCGACTTCGAGAAATGGTTAGAGACAATGAAGTTAGAAATTGACTCGATGCACTCAAATCAAGTTTGGACCTTGGTAGATCCACCTAAAGGAATAGTACCTATTGGGTGTAAATGGATCTACAAGAGAAAGATTGGTGCAGATGGAAATATGGAGACATTCAAAGCTAGATTAGTGGCAAAAGGATATAGTCAGCGTGAAGAAATTGACTATCATGATACCTTTTCATCAGTAGCTATGCTAAAATCCATCCACATATTGCTTGTTGTTGTAGCCTATTTCGATTATGAAATATAGCAAATGAACGTGAAAACGACTTCTTAAATGGATATCTTGAGAAAGATATCTATATAGAATAGCCACTAAATTTCACATCCAGTGATGTTGATCACAAAGTATGCAAGCTGCAAAGGTCAATATATGAACTTAAGCAAGCATCTCGAAGCTGGAATACTCATTTTAATGATGTGATCAAATTATTTAGTTTCATCAAGAATGAGGAGGAACCATGTATTTTCAAAAAGATCAGTGGGAGCGCTATTGTCTTCCTCATACTGTACGTGGATGATATCCTCCTTATTGGGAATGATATTTTCATGTTGACCATAGTTAAAATATGGTTATCTAAAGAATTCTCCATGAAAGACCTAGGACAAGCATCTTTCATTCTAGGAATTAAGGTCTATAGAGATAGACCAAATAGAATGCTAGGTCTTTCACAGAAGATGTACATAGAGGAAGTGTTAAAGAGGTTTAGCATGAAAAACTCCAAGAGGGGATTGGTACCCTTCAGACAGGCATTCATCTATCCAAGAAAATGTATCCCAACACATCTGAGGAAATTGAATGCATGAGCAAGATCCCTTATGCTTCAACAATAGGGAGCCTCATGTATGCTATGTTATGTGCACGACCTGATATAGCCCATGCTGTGAGTGTCACAAGCAAATATCAGTCGAATTCAGACAAAGAACACCAGACTTTTATGAAATGTATCCTTAAGTATTTAAGAAGAACTAAGGATATGTTGTTGGTTTATGGTAATAGAGAACTCCAAGTGCAGAGATATACAGACTTGAATTTTATGTCCGATATAGATGATCGAAAGTCGACATCTGAAAATCTATTTGTATGTAATGGTGGTGCTGTCAGTTGGAAGAGTTTCAAACAGACAGTGATAGCAGATTCCACCATGGAAGCAGAGTATATCACTACATCAAAAGCTGCGAAGGAGGCATTCTGGTATAAGAAGTTCACCATAGAGATCGGAGTGATGCCATTCCTCTATACTACGACAATAATGGCGCCATAGCCCTTGCTAAGGAGCCAAGGTCTTACTAGAAATTCAAGCACATCGAGCAGTGATATCACCTCATCCGCGATTATCTTGAGAAAGGTTACGTTAAGGTCAAGAGAGTTGACTCCGCAATAATGCAGTAGACCCACTCGCAAAGCCGTTGGGCCAGCAGAAGATTGAAACCTATCTTGAGAAGATGGGACATAGATTTGTAGCCAATTGACTTTAGGTCAAGTGGGAGTTTGTTAGATAGGTGTGCCCTAGAAGCTAGATTGGCTGACACTTGTAATGCACTTCTAAGGGCAAAATTATAATTTTGACTATAAATAATAAAATAAATTATTTTTTATTATAGTGTGTATTTGAAAGTGTCTGTGATATATCTTTTGAGTTAATGGTAATGATAGTTCATATTTTCAAGAGTTGAAAATTTAAGATAAATTTTCATTATTGACTCATAACATGCTCTCGATCGTAGGATCATCATGAAGATGGTGATTAATCCGGAAGGTTGGTGTACGATCACTTCTTTTTGATAGATGAGTCTTGAGTCTATGGTGTAGAGACACCAGAGTGAGAGTATGGTACTCGTTAGAGAACGAGGGCACTGAGCATGACTACCTTGAGCAGTCATGAGGAAGTCTACCTTCTCATCGATGACTGGCTCAAAGCTGCAGTAGTGTGTCGATTCTTTGACCTGAGGTGCATCAGTAGTTCATCTTGAGGGTGTTATAGTTTGACTACACTATAACTTGATCTCCTAGCCATTCGAAATCCTGAGGTGTATATTGGCTATAGCATGTTCATTGTAGGAATTGGATTGCACCAATAGGGAATTTATCTATCTCAGTAGATGAGAAGCAGCCCTATGATGATCATGAGAATCAAGTCCAAAAGCCCATGGCCATGGCAGAGTGAAATAATAGAAAGAGTTTCTATTAGAGTTTTCACATTGAACTTAAATCAAATGATTAATTCGTATGATGGATATTAGGGTTTAACGAGATCACCTTAATCCTAATTCGGTCGGGGCTTAAGATAGAAAAACTTAATCACATAGGTAACTACACCAAGAGGTTTATTTTCAATTCTGATTGGTTGCCACTATATGCTGCTAGATGTTACTGGTGGATTTTGGGAGAAATTAGAATGATTTGGATGATCGATCATGCTAGTTGTCTGAATAAAAAAAGTTCTGATCCATCGGAAGGTATTTTGATGATGTCGATGATAGAGATCATGACATATCCCATTACCATACGAAACTAAACCAACTGGATCACACAAATAAGGATTTGGATCTAGATATCATTAATTGGACTAACCCAATTCAATTGATTTGAATAAGATTCAATTAGGTTCAAGAAAATCATGCTAGCACATGATTGAGCCTAATGTTCTCCTTTAAACAATCATTAAAATTTATCTCGACTGAGCCAATATGTTTGGGCTCACTCAAAAATCTTTACTTGGTCTGACTGGAGCTTGTCCAAGCCAGAAAAGGATTGTCTTAATTTATGAAATAAATTTGGGATAACACCTACCATTTTTCGTTACCTGCTAAATCTTATCTTTGGACTTTGGTCAAATGTTGACTTTTGATACTTAGACATCTGCCCATGTATCATGCACCCATAGGAGAGAATATTGGACCTTATCCCCTTACTAAAAAGTAGGTAGGCAAGGGGCGCATGCCTAGGGAGGCATGCACCCCATGAGGATAATGCATGGAGTCCCATACAAATAGGACTTTAGGTTGGTTCATGAATTTAAATGCTGTGGCGCCAAGGAGTCCTATTTGACCAGTCTTGGCACCACCTAAGGAGGTTCATGAGAGATTCTAATTTGATTGGATTAGATGATTTCATCCTACCAATCAAATTTAGATCTGATTGCACAAAGGGCTATGATTGGCCAGAATGATGTGGCACTGCATGGTGCAGCAGGATCTATATAATCCCTATCTGCGCCTAGAATTGAGAGCTTCTAATTTAGCCCACGCCATATAGTCCCTCTCCCTCCCTCTCCACACCATCTTTAGGTCCTCTCTCTCCTCTCTATGCCTAAGGGACTTTGGGCATGAGTTAGGTGCTATCCAAGCAAGTGAAAGGCGACAAGAAAAGAAGAAGACAGCACTATTGCAAGAGACAATAGTTAGTCTTCAAAAGAGTTTTTGAAGACCTTCAAAATTAGATCTAGATCTAATTTTTGGAGGATAGTTTGAGAAGAAGAAGATCTTCAGATCCTATCCGAGTGGATACCGGTAGAGGCCAGGCGCTTGCGTGGCTACATCCAGAACCTCAGGCAAACATTGGGATCATCATAGGATAATTGAATTATCCAAAATAAAGGTATAATTAAAATAGATTTAATTTAATTTTTATTTTTATTATATTTTATTTTATTAGATCAATAAGATCAGATCTGAAGAATCTCAGATTTGATTAGGATCTTAGAAAATTTTTTTGAAATATTGCTCTTGATCCAATCAGATCTGAATGAACCTGCATCGGAAAATAAGGTTTTTCCCTTCAACAACTTTTCTTAATAGAGAGCTGGACAAAGAGGTGTATATGATATAACCTAAAGGGTTTACATGCATAGATGAATCTAGGATGTGCAAGCTTCAAAGGTTCATTTATGGACTGAAGTAGGCATCTTGGAGTTGGAACATATGTTTTGATAGAACGATCAAGACGTATGGCTTCATTAAGAATGGAGTAGAGCCTTGCATATATAAGTGGGCTAATGGTCCAGTGATCGTATTCCTAGTATTGTATGTGGATGATATTTTCTTAATCAAAAATGATGTTCCTGCATTACAAGGACTAAAGATCTAGCTGTCGTCACAGGTCTCTATGAAGGATCTAGAAGAAGCTTCCTACATCCTAGGGATGAAGATCTATAGAGTTAGATCTAAAAAGTTGCTTGGGTTATCCCAGTCCACGTACATCAACACTATACTGAAGAGGATCAGCATGAAGAATTTCAAGAAAGGCTATCTACTGATAGGCCATGAAATTTCTCTCCTGAAGAGGGATTGTTCGATAACACCTCAAGAGAGTTAGCATATGAATAGAATTTTATATGCTTTGGTAGTGGGTTCTATCATATACATCATGACATGTATGCGATTAGATGTGGCATACTCACTAGTAGTGAGCATATACCAATTTAATCCAAGGAAGAATCACTGTAAGATTGTTAAAATCATCCTAAAGTATTTGAAAACTACTAAAGACCAGTGGCTTATTTATGATGAGTCTGACATAAAACTTATGGGACTTACAGACTTCAATTTCTAGTCTGATCATGATGATAGCAAGAGTGTGTCAGGATATATGTTTACCCTTAATGGTGGAGCTGTCTGCTGGAAGAGTTCCAAGCAGCACACCATGGCCAACTCAGTTTGTGAGGCAGAGTATGTTGCTGCATCAGATGCTATCAAAGAAGCAATGTGGCTAAGGAAGTTCATCACCGTGTTTGGAGTAGCATTCTTCCTTGATGGTCCATTTCTACTCTACTACGACAGCTCTAGAGCCATTGCTCAGGTGAAGGAACCGAAGGCATACCAACAGACGAAGCATATTCTACATCGCTACTATCTTGTCTGGAAGATTGTGGATCAAGGTAACATCAATCTTTAAAAGATCAATGGGAAGGAGAATTTGGCCGACCCATTTACTAAAGCTGTTGCAGTGAACGAGTTCGACGACTTCAAGTCAAAGATGGGTATTAGATACTACACCGATTAGCTTTAGTCTAAGTGAGAGATTGTTGGGAATGGTGTTCTAAAGCCAATCATTAGCTTGTTGATGGTTGTACTAATTCTTATATTTATATATGAATTATAAATAAATAAAAGTTATTTTGATATTTTTCATCATAAATTCTTTCATCTCTGCATTGTGGTGAAGTCCTTAGGACTATTTAGAATCAATAAAGAAGGATTTATTATTTAGTCCTTAAACCTATTCACGATCAAATGATACGCTGTTTTCGAGGATAATAATATTTATTGAGTATAAGTCATTGTGTGCCATATAGGTTGGTTGTCCTCTTAACCATAGAGTGTGTAGACACTGGTATGGCATGCAAGTGAGATGTATGGATACATCTGCATTGAACATGATCAACTCTGAAGCTTTTCTACTGTCAAGATTTGCTCGGATGGAATATGGGTATAAGTGTCCCTTCGATCTGAGATCACCATGATGACATTCAAGCAACTCACTATACTTTGGTGCCAGACTATCTGAATTTTTAATTCAAAGATGAAAGATTTTTGAGCATAGTCAAGTACTTGAGGAGTCGGTGTGTGAGTCAAGATGGGATTGACCACTCTGATTCAGGAGCTATGTTCAATTGTGTTTCAATTTAGCAAAAACCTTAGCTAGGATAGTTCTTGTAAGGGGTCATAGGACTAATTGCTTTGAGACATGATTTGGATGTATTTTTCAGGATTGATAGTTTAACCTTGAGTCATCTAATACACAAAGGTCAAAGGGATGAATTATACGGTAACCATATTCACGTAGGTTCTGAATGTTGCAATTGCGACTATTCGACCTATCCAAATGTTGCATACCATTGCTAGATGGTCACTTTGATTAGTATAGAAATTAATTTTTATGCTATCGATTTAGATTCGAATCTATGAAGTCACACATATTAGAGGTTCCTACTTGATCTGATGGCTAGTGAAGAGTCCCACTAGACTGGGACTTTATGGTCAAGAGTCCTACTAGACTGAGACTCTTTGACCAAGAGTTATACTGGGCTAAGACTCTGAGTTATACCTAGTTGCAACTCTGTGATTGAGAGTCCAGATTTTATAATCATGAGTTTCACTCATTTCAGGCACCAGGGTCAAGAGTCCCACTGGTTTGGGACTTTTCGATCAAGGTTTATATCGATGGACTCTGTTGCCTGGATACCCACTAGATTTGGACTTTAGATTTATAAGAGGTTTAATTAGTGATTTGATCTATAATTAACTCAATTTGATTGAGTAATTATTTTTGGTTCAAGTCTAATTGAATTGGATTCAGTTGGGTTTGACCAGATTAGGTTATGAGATGACCTAATCGTCGAGGAGGTTTGATCTCTGATTTAATCAGGGGTTAGACTTGATCAATTCATAATTTTATTAGTATTTAATTGAGCCTAATTAAGCCTAAATTGGTTGGATTTAATTTAGTTTAATTGGGCCTGACCAATTTTGATTAGAACAAGTTCAATTGGATAAGGTTTAAATTCAAACCAGTTTGACAGGTCTTCCTTTCCTGTGCGACCTCATATTTTTGCGCCCACTTTTCTCTACGAAGAAATTTTTCTCGTAACAATTCCTTCATGCTAAGAAGAGTCCATGCCCCACATGGATAAGGATAAGTGGTTAGTGTTTCAAGTTTGAATAGGATTCAAATTTAAATGAAACCAAGCCATTCTTATCCATGCGCCACCTCACCTTTGTGCACCCATTTTAATCTCAATGAGAATGAGATTCTCATAAGGGAATTCATGCACAAAGTGGGCATGCTTCTGCCTTTCTCATGCCCTAGGTGGATAAGAGGGGGTTGGTTACCATTTGAATTCAAAATAAGTTTGAATTCAAATGGACAACCATTCATTCTTAGCTCCTCTATGCATTGAAGACTCGATTTTGCATTAAAATAAATGGAGTCTTCCTTGGGGCATGCAAAATTCATCTAAATGAGAAATCCAGTTTTGTGAGCCCCCCTTGTGCAAAACAAAAATATGAAAAAATTTCTAGAGAGAGAAAAAACAATAGTGAGGTGCAAGATTTTGAGTGTTTGCTTACCCTAGGATTTTTGCCTATGGTTTAGGAAGAGTTTGTGTGAGCTACGAGTGTCATGAAGAAGGAAGTTCACCACTTGAGAAAGAAATTAAAAAAGGCTGAAGATGAACTTCAAAAATCTAGAAAGAATGCGTCGGAGGCGACAATTGAGGTTAGCTGCCTTCGTAAGCTGCATATGAAAGATTCCGTGACCTTCGCCATCAAGAAGGGTAGCTTTGAGAGAAAGTTAGCAGAGCTCAAGAAAAGTGCTAGCGATAAGTCTTGGGCATTAACAGTGAAGGTCGGCTCCGTCGAAGTCAAATTCCAGACGGTGAGGGAGAAGATTCAATTATTGGAGTGGAGTTCATCGTGGTCATCTAATAAGATATGATATGAGTGAAATTGGTCGAAGAAGTTCTTCGCACCTCAGAAGTAGTTGCATGACGTCGAGCTCACTTATGATATCTATCGGCTGGGTTGGAGCGAGAGGATATCCAAGCTTGAGCAAAAGCTTCATGCTGCTAACAACGAGATGATCTGGCTCCAAAAATAACTTGATGACAGTCATCAATCTAGCACGAGCAAGGGATCAGAGCAGGTTGCCTGCTTGATGAGGACTCTGGGCGAGCTTTCAAAAGTGGTTAGGAGGGAGAAGGCCAAGGTTCAATGGTTGAAGATCCAACTATCGTGCGAGCAGCAAGCCATTAAGGATGCTGAGGCTGAGTCTGAAGTCCTAAGGAAGCAGCGGTGAGAGCTTGAAGGCAAATTAGGACATATTAACAGAATGTATATAGATGGCTTATACCAAAAGAGAGAGCTCGAGGAGGAGATCCTCAGAGTAAAGCAAGCTCTAATGATGGTTGGGACCGACAGCCCAAAATCTGAGGAGTCCGATCCATCCTAGGACTTCGATCTTGTTTCCTTCTTTTTTTCATGTAATCAGTCTTGCCGACCTTTATCTCACTTGTAACGAACTTATATTCTCACGTGATCTACCTTGCTGACCTTTATCTTGTTTGTAATGAACTTAATACTTGCAATAAAATGATACCCTTTTTGCTATTGTCTTATATGAATTTGACATCGGTTAATAGCTCCACTTTCTTCACTTAATTTTTCTTTGCTTTGTGTTCTAATAAGATGTTTGTTGTGGATGCTCAGCTAAGGTACCTTTTGTAAATTTGGGCAGGGCTCCCCCATTTGTGTTTGATGTAGCCATAGGGGGGATATGTATAAGGGTCACTGGTATGGCTTTTTTCTTTCCTTCGTTTTAGATTAATGAGGCCCTGGCTTCCCTCGTGTTAAAATGAGGTTCTCTTCTATTCCTTGCATGATCGTAGGTGTATGTTAGGGCCACTGATGGGGTCTCTCCCCTCATCTTGTCTTGGTTAACGAGACCTTCGACTTTGCTCACATTAGGATGAGGTTCTTCTTCTATTCCTAACATGGCTATAGGAATGCACTAGGACCGATGGAGGGGCCTCTCTCCTTATCTCATCTAAGATTAACGAGCTCTTTGCTTTGCTCATGTTAGGATGAGGTTCTCCTCCTATTCCTAATATGGCTGTAGGGGCACTTTAGGTCTACTGGAAGGGCCTCTCCCCTCATCTCGTCTTAGATTAACGAGACCTTTGGCTTTGCTCATGTTAGGACGAGGTTCTCCTCCTATTCCTAACGTGGCTGTAGGGGCACACTAGGACTGCT
The DNA here is from genome assembly GCA_006176705.1 of Cocos nucifera. Lineage (NCBI taxonomy): Eukaryota > Viridiplantae > Streptophyta > Magnoliopsida > Arecales > Arecaceae > Cocos > Cocos nucifera. The sequence goes on along the minus strand of QRFJ01000043.1, from coordinate 835,830 downwards.
AGAAAGGCCTCTCCCCTCATCTTGTCTTAGATTAATGAAGCCTTTGGCTTTGCTCATGTTAGGATGAGGTTCTCCTCCTATTTCTAACGTGGCTGTAGGGGCACATTAGGGCTGCTAGAAGGACCTCACCTCTCATCTCATCTTAGATTAACAAGGCCTTCGGCTTTGCTCGTGTTAGGATAAGGTTCTCCTCCTGTTCCTAACATGACTGTAGGGGCACATTAGGACCGCTGGAAGGGCCTCTCTCCTCATCTCATTTTAGATTAATGAGGCCTTTGACTTTGCTCATATTAGGATGAGGTTCTCCTCCTATTCTTAACGTGGCTGTAGGAGCACATTAGGACCGCTGGAAGGGCCTCTCCCCTTATCTCATCTTAGATTAACGAGGCCTTCAGCTTCGCTCATGTTAGGATGAGATTCTTCTCCTATTCCTAACATGGCTGTAGGGGTACATTAGGGTCGCTGGAAAGGTCTCTCCCTTCATCTCATCTTAGATTTGAAGTAAAAATCCTATTTTTCGGCATAGGATCATTCAGATCTGATTAGATCTAAAAAAATATTTTAAATTTTTTTTTCTTAGATCATAATTAGATTTGAGACATCTTGAATTTGATCCTTTAAGATTTGATATTAAGATCAAGAATAAAATTAAATCTAGTTTAATTTCATAACTTGTATTTGGATAATTAAATTATCCTATAATGATTTTGACCTATCCTGAGGTTCTGGAAGGAGCTACGTAAGCATCTGACCTATACCGATATCCACTCGGACAGGATCTAAAGGTCTTCTCCTTCTGAATCTACTCTTCAAAAATTAGATCTGAATATGATCTTGAAGTTCTTCAAAACTCTTTTGAATAGGCAGCGGTCATCTCTTTTAGCTATGCTATCTTCTCCCTGATCTAGACACCTTTCTTCCTTGTATCGTACTTGAACCTGTGCCTAACTCCTTAGGCATGGAGAGGAGAGAGAGGATCAAAAGATGGCATGGAATATTTATGGGCAGCCTTACAGTGTAGAGAATTGGAGAAGCACACAAAACCTAGGCGCAGATAGGGTTTAGATAGACCCTGTTGCGCCATGCAGTGCCACATCATCCCGGCCAATCAGAGGCCTTCATTCAATCAGATCTAAATCTGATTGATGGGATGATGTCATCTGATCCAATCAGATGAGTGCCCCTTTGAAGTCCACATAGGTTGAACCTAAACTGGATAAACCTAATCTATTTGGTGCCTAGGTGTTTAAACCTATCAAAGCACCTTGGAGTCCCATCTATATGGGACTCCATCTCTTATCCACATGGGGTGCATGCCTAGGGTGGCATGTGTCCTCTCTCTTACATCATTTAGTAGGAGGACAAGAGCCCCCGATGCTCTCCTATAGGTGCATGACACATGGCCCCATGTCCAGGTGTCTAGGGTCAACAGTTGACTTATGTCCAAAAATAGGAATTAGCAGATGATAGGAATTAGCAGGTATTGTTTTAAATCCATCTAATAAATTAAGACAACCCTTTTCTGATCTGGACAAGCTTCAGTCAAACTAAGACAAGGTTCCTGAGTGAGCCCAAATAAATTTGGCTCAGTCGAGACGAACCTAAGTGATTACAAAAAGGAGAATGTTGGGCTTAATCGTATGCTAGCACGATTTTCTTGAACCTAATCAGATCTAATCCAAATTAATTAAACATGATTAGTCCAATTGATGACATTTAGATCCAAATCTTTGTTTGTGTTATCCAGTTAGGTTCAGTTCTATATGGTAATGAGACATGTCATGATCTCTATCATCGACATCATCAAAACATCTTTCGATGGACTAAAACTTTTTTGATTCATACAATTAGAATGATCGATCATCTAAATCATTCTAATTGCTCTCAAAATCTACCAGTGACATCTAGTAGTATATGATGGCAATCCATCAGTACTAAAAGCAAATCTCTCAGTGTATCTATCTGTGTGATTGAGTTCTTTTATCTTGAGCCCCGACTGGATTATGATTAAAGTGAACTCATCAGACCCAATATCAGTCATATGAATTAATCATTCGATTTGAGTCCTTTGTGAAATCATAATAGAAACTCTTTCTATCATATTCACACTGTCATGGCCATGGGCTTATGGATTCAATCTCATGATTATCATAGGGCTACTCCTCATCTACCGAGGTAGATAGATCTCCTATTGGTGTAATCCAATTCCTACAATGAACATGCTATGGCCAACATACACCTCAGAATTCCAAATGGCTAGGAGATCGAGTTATGATGTAGTCAAACTATAACACCCTCAAGGTGAATTGCCGATGCACCTCAGGTCAAAGAATTAGACATACCACTATAGCATCGAATTAGTCATCGATGAGAAGGTAGACTTCCTTATGACTACTCGAGGTGGTCACGCTCAGTGCCCTCATTCTTTAACGAGTACCTATACTCTCGCTCTAGTGTTTCCACACCATAGACTCAAGATACATCTATCTTAAGAAAGCGATCATACGCCAACCTTCCAGATCGATCACCATCCTCATGATGATCCTCCAGTCAGGAGCAGTTTATGAGTTAATTATGAAAATTCATGTCTTAAATTTTAAACTCTTGAAAATATGAACTGTCATTACCATTAACTCAAAGAATATATCATAGACATTTTAAATACACACTATGATAGAAAAAAATCTTTTTATTAATTTATAATCAAAATTATAAAATTACTCTTGGAAGTGTATTACAAGTGTTAGCTAATCTAGCTTCTAGGGCACACATCTAACAAACTCCCAGTTGATCTAAAGTCAATTGGCTATAAATCTAAGTTCCATCTTCTCAAGATGGGCTTCGATCTTCTGCTGGCTCAATAGCTTTGTCAGCGGATCAGCCACATTATCTGCAGTATCGACTCTCTTGACCTCGACGTATCTCTTCTCAAGGTAATCATGGATGAGGTGATATCTCCACTCGATATGCTTGGATTTTTGATGAGATCTCGGCTCCTTAGCTAGGGCTATAGTGCCATTATTGTCGTAGTATAGAGGGATGGCATCACTCCTAGCTCTACGGCAAACTTCTAATATCAGAATGCCTCCTTTGCAGCCTCCGACGCAGCGATGTACTCTGCTTCCATGGTGGAATCTGCTATCACAGTCTGCTTAAAACTCTTTCAGCTGACAGCACCACTATTGCACACAAACAGACTTTCAGATGTTGACTTTTGATCATCTATATCGGACATAAAATTCAAGTCTGTATACCCCGGACCTGGAGTTCTCCATTACCCAAGACTAGAAATATATCCTTAGTCCTTCTTAGGTACTTAAGGATATATTTCATAGAAGTCCAGTGCTCTTTGCCTGAATTTGACTGATACCTGCTCATGACGCTCACAACATGGGCAATATCAGGTCGTGTACATAGCATGGCATACATGAGGCTCCCTATTGCCAAAGCATAAGGGATCTTGCTCATGCATTCAATCTCCTCAAATGTGTTGGGACACATCTTCTTAGAGAGATGAATGCCATATCTGAAGGGTACCAATCATCTCTTGGAGTTTTTCATGCTAAACCTTTTTAGCACCTCTTCTATGTACATCTTCTGTGAGAGACCTAGCATCCTATTCGATCTATCTCTATAGACCTTAATTCCTAGAATAAAGGATGCCTCTTCTAGATCTTTCATAGAGAACTCCTTGGACAATCATATTTTGATTGTAATCAACATGGGAATATCATTCCTAATTAGGAGGATGTCATCCACATACAGTATAAGGAAGACAACAGCGCTCCCACTGACCTTTTTGAAAACACAGGACTCCTCCTCATTCTTGATGAATCCAAATGATTTGATTACATGATTGAAATGAGCATTCCAGCTCCGAGATGCTGGCTTATATGGATCTTTGCAGCTTGCATACCTTGTGATTATTATCGCTAGATGTCAAACCTAGTGATAATTCCATATAGATATCTTTCTCAAGATATCCATTTAAGAATGCCATTTTCACATCCATCTACCATATTTCATAATCAAAATAGGCTGTAATAACAAGTAATATGCGGATGAATTTAAGCATGGCTACTGGAGAAAAAGTATCTTGATAGTCAATCCTTTCATGCTTACTATATCTTTTCGCTATGAGCCTTGCATTTAATGTCTTTACACTTCCATCGGCACCTATCTTTCTCTTGAAGATCTATTTACACCCAATAGATACTATACATTCAGGTGGATCTACCAAGGATCAGACTTGGTTAGAATGGATTGAGTCAATTTCTAACCTCATAATCTTTAACCATTTTTCAAAGTCGATATCTGATATTGCCTCATCATAAGTTTTGGAATCATCACCATGAATCTCATTTTCCATGAGGAACATTTCCTCTACGTTCTCTAAAATAGTACCTAAGTACCTTTCAGAAGGATGAAAAATTCTACTTGATCTACAAGATGGAGGAGGTAGTGTGTGGGTTGGCTTAATCTGATTTGGTTCCATAGGTTCCTTAGCTCGTTTCTCATTGGAGACTTTTTCCTCGAGTCTAATCTGCCTTTCGATGCCACCATCTTGAATAAACTATTTTTCAAGAAAGATGGCATGTCGACTTACAATCACATTGTGATCTTCTGGGAGATAGAAATAATATCCTAATAACTCTTTAGGATATCCAATAAATCGAGCTCTAAAGGACCTAGACTCTAATTTTTTTGTCTGTTATCTCTTGACATGGGCTAGACAATCTCAAATTCTAAGATGACTCAGACTTGGTTTCTTACCATGCCATATCTCATAAGGTGTGGTAGAAACGATTTTAGATGGAACCCTATTTAGTAGATATATAGCAGTTAATAGACTATATCTCCAAAAAAACTCAGGAAGGTCCGTGAAACTCTTCATGGATCAGACCATATCTAATAGGATTCGATTTCTTCATTCTAAAACTCTATTGAGTTGAGGCATTCCAGGTGGAGTCCATTGAGAGACTATGCCACTATCCTTAAGACAGTCCAAGAATTTTTGACTAAGGTATTCGCCTCCTCGATCTGATTGAAGAATCTTAATGTATTTTTTTGTTTATTTTTCTACTTCAAGTCTGAATTTCTTGAACTTTTCAAAATTTTCAGACTTGTGTCGCATCAAATAGATATATCCATACCAAGATAAATCATTAATAAAGATGATGAAGTAGATGTAATTACTCTAGGCTGGCACATCGAATGGGCCACATACATTAGTATGTACTACTAGGGCAAGCAGGTCTGTGGCCCTTCTCCATGTCCTACAAAAGGGAGCTTGGTCATTTTGCCATGAAGGCATGATTCACAAATTGAATATGACTTGGAAGTCAATGGACTCAATAGCTCGAATTTCTTCAATTTGTTAACCCTGTCTTCAGCTATATGACCTAGCCTAAGGTGCCAAAGATACCTATCATTTAGACTATCCCTAGGTTACTTTGATCCTATGGCATTCACATTTTGCTTGATATTGAAAATAGAAACATCAATATGTAACTGATAGAGACCATTTATATGAAAACCACTTATAATTTTATTTCTTTTATAAAGAATATTGTAATGGTCCTTAAGAAAATTAACTACATAGCCTTCTTATGCTAAACATGAAACATAAATCAAATTCTTATTTGCTGTAGGCACATAAAAATAGTTCCTAAGAACTAAATCTAATCCTGATGGTAATCGCAGAGGATAAGTTTCCATAGCCATAGCAACAACTCTTGCTTCATTTTCGATACGTAGGATCATCTCACCATCCCTCAGCCTCTTGCTATCCTCAAGACCCTGCATAGAACTGCACAAGTGAGCACTAGAACCAAAGTCAAGCACCCAACTGGAGACCATAAGATTAGATTCTATAACGAGCATACCTTCAGAAGGACCTACCTTCTTATTCTTCAGGCTGGCTAGGTAAAGAGGGTAGTTCTGCTTCCAATGGCCGTCAGTGTTGCAATGAAAATATTTTTCTTTGTCAGCAGCCTTCTTCTTTGGCTTTGCCTTCTTCTTCTTCTTTCCACCATCCACCTTCTACTTCTTCACGGACTTCTTCTTTCCAAAAGACTTTTTCTTGGAAGAAGTCCGCTCTACAACAAGTACTGAGCCTTTAGAATTTTTCATAGAAAGCTCAGTAGTAACCAGTATATTCATGAGCTCAACCAAAGTATTCTGAAGTTTATGCATATGGTAATTCATAATGAACTATCCATAAGCATCAGTCAAAGACTGCAGAATTATGTCAGTCTGCAGATCCTGATCTAACTTGACACTGAGCTTCTCAAGCTCTTCTAAGTCCTTGATAATCATCAGATAATGATCTTGGACTGATTGTCTATCATGCATTTGAGCCTTAAACAATCTTTTAGTGACTTGATATTTAGTTGTACGACTCTATTCACCATACAACTCTTGCAGGTGAGCCAACATTTGGCGACTAGTCTTAATATCTTCATATTGGTGTTGGAGCTCATCAAACATTGAGCCCAACATGTAGTACTTAGCTTTGTTATCTTCATCCGTTCACTTCTCAAGAGACACTCTTTGATCAGCGGATGGATGGACTGGTAAGGTGGGAGGATCCTGTTCTAACATGAGTCATCTTCTCAGAATCCAAAATAATTTTAAAGTTTTGGAGTTAATTCTTATAGTTGGATCTGGTCAGTCTATGGGTGTCTAGGATATGGGCTAGTGGGTTGGACGCAGACATTTTCCTGTAGAGAGTCAAAGTTTTCAGTTAGATTTTATAATTAGACTTAACTTATTTATTTAAAGATTTTATTTATAAATAAATTAGGCTCCCACTATTTACTCGGATCCCTACACTTCCTCGGTAGAGATGCAAAAATCTCCATGATTATTGATTTTTAGTGGATGGTGCGGTTCCACCGACTGATTCACCACCTCATCTAACAATTATTGGTGATGGGTCAATCAATGAGTGGGCAACTCTTGTCCAATGATTTTCTAATCATAGTGCACCCAAATTTGATCTCTAATTTATGAATCTCTCCATATCTACAATATTGATCCACTCCTTAGTTAAGTCAGACCTACCATTTGCATGAATTGAATTTTTGATTGAGTCCCTCATCGTATCCAAAATATTGAGCCCAACCCATCCTCCAACCCGTAGTATCTAATGTCTAATAGATATGGTTGCATTTTTTTGGTGCAACTGAACCACTGTATCCAGCCGAGAATAATCAACCCCAGGAAGGGCCCACACATCCACAATGGTGAAAGATCTTAGACTTAATATTTTCTTAGGAAGATTTAATTTTGATCTCTTTAAACTTGACTTGGCTTAGTCATAATAATTATGACTAACCTAGTTGCATGGGTTGGCTCGAATTGTTAGCCACCTCAAATCAGAATTGGATCGACATAAATAGCTAGGTAAGTGAGACCGACGAAAGGGATATGCCATTAACTCGATAAGAATGCATTCAGATCGAGTAGCTCCTAATTAAAAATTAGTTGATCATATCTACCAGACTTACCTTAGACACCAAATTATTGAATCAGAACTAATTGGATTAGCTTACAATCCAGGCTCGAACCATGAAGCCAAATTAGGTATTGACTTGATCGAGTCACACCTCAATGTGATTCGATCTTAACCCAGACTTAATCCTATTAGGATAGTCAAATCTAAGCTTTCTTTGATCCCACCTAACCAACTCTTGATCCAGTTTGATCAATCGCTAGACCTAATTGAGCTATCCAAGCCCAAATCCAATTTTATGAATATATCTTTGATATGAAAATTTATAATTTTTAGATCTAATTAATTTCATAATCTTAATTTTTAATTAAGTTTTGGGTTCATGAACAAAACATGTAACAAAAATTCTAAGGTTTTAGGATCTAGGGTTTTGCGAAAAAATAAGTTCTGATTTTTGATTAAGGACAAACGCGCAGCACCCCTACATGTTATAAGAACACCCCATCGAATGGGAGGAGAGGTTCTTTAAATCCTACTTTATTCTTATGATCGAACGACCATGGGGAACACCTTAATCAAAAATATAATTTTCTACTATAAAACTAGTTAGATCTAGATCGTATATCGCATATACAATTAATGATCTAACTAATACATATTTTACATACATCTTATGTATCATAACTAAAATATTATGCATACTTTGAGATCTAAAATATCTCATATTAAATCTAAAAAATAAAATTTTAAATTTGATCATATCAAATATGAAACTATTCTAAACATCTTATAGAACAATTCTATGACTAGTCTAAGCATGCATCTTTCATATCTCATATGAATAAATCAAAAATTTAAAAAATATATTTTCTACTTTTAGATATTATTACAATAATTATAACATCAAAAAAATAAAAATTAAATAGATCTAAAATTATATTTAATTAAATTAAATACATGATCATACTAGACTATATATAGAACTATTCTATACCTAGTCTAGTCATGCATCTCATACATATTAGATCTAAATGATTTAATTTTTTAATTTTAGATCTAATCACATCTGATGTGACATCTAAAATTTTTTAATATTAAATCATAATCAAAAATAAAATTATATCTAAGGTAGATCTGATGAACTGCTAACGCAGCTCTGATACCAGTTGAAGAAAAAATCCAGTTTTCCGACATGAATCGTTTAGATCTGATTAGATCTAAAGAAATATTTCAAAATTTTTTTCATTAGATCATAATTAGATATGAGACATCTTGGATCTAATCCTTTAAGATTTGAAATTAAGATCAAAAATAAAATTAAATCTACTTTAATTTCATACCTTGTATTTGGATAATCAAATTACCCTATGATGATTTTGATCTATCCCGAGGTTCTGGAAGGAGCCACACAAGTGTCTGGTGTCTATAGGTATCCACTTAGATAGGATCTGAAGGTCTTCTTCTTCTAAATCAACTCTTCAAAAATTAGATCTAAATCTAATCTTGAAGTTCTTCAAAACACTTTTGAAGAAGCATCGGTCGTCTCTTTCAGTAGTGTTGTCTTCTTCCTGATCTCGGTGCCTTTCTTCCTCAGATCACACATGAACCTATGCCCAACTCCTTGGGCATGGAGAGGAAAGAGAGAGGATCAGATGATGGCATTGAATATTTATGGGCAGCCTTGCGGCATAGAGAATGGGAGAAGCACACAAAACATAGGCGTAGATAGGGTTTAAATAGACCCTGTTGTGCCATGCAGTGCCACATTATCCCAGCCAATCAGAGGCCTTCATTTTCAGATCTAAATCTGATTGATGGAATGATATCCTCTGATCTAATCAAATGAGAGCCCCTCTAAAATCCACATAGGTGGCACCTAAACTGGATAAACCCAATCTATTTGGCGCCTAGGTGTTTAAACCTATCAAAATACCATGGAGTCCCATCTATATGGGACTCCATCTCTTATCCACATGGGGCGCACGCCTAGGGTGGCATGCACCCTCTCTCTTGCATTATTTAGCAGGGGGATAAGATCCCTCGATGCTCTCTTATAGGCACATGACACATGGCCCCATGTCTAGGTGTCCAAGGTCAACAGTTGACCTATGTCCAAAAATAGGAATTAATAGGTGTTATCTTAAATCCATCTAATAAATTAAAATAATCCTTTTCTTATCTGGACAAGCTCAAATTAGACTAAGATAAGTTTTCTGAGTGAGCCTAAATAAATTTGGCTCAGTCGAGATGAACCTAAGTGATTACAAAAAGGAGAATGTTAGGCTCAATCATGTTTTAGCACGATTTCCTTGAACCTAATCGGATCTAATCTAAATTAATTAAACTTGGTTAGTCCAATTGATGATATCTAGATCCAAATCCTTATTTGTATGACCTAGTTAGGTTCAGTTTCATATGGTAATAAGATATGTCACGATCTCTATCATCGACATCATCAAAATACCTTTCGATGGATCAGAACTTTTTTGATTCATACAATTAGAATGATCGATCATCTAAATCATTCTAATTGCTTTCAAAATCCACCAGTGACACTTAGCAGTATATGGTGGCAATCCTTTAGAACTAAAAGTGAACCTCTTAGTGTAGCTACCTATGTGATTGGGCTCTTCTATCTTGAGCGCTGATTGATTAGGGTTAAGGTGAACTCGTCAAACCCAATATCAGTCATATGAATTAATCATTTAATTCAAAACCTATGTGAAACTCTAATATAAACTCTTTCTATCATATTCACACTGCCATGACCATGAGTTTATGGACTCAATCTCATGATTATCATAGGGCTACTCCTCATCTACCGAGGTAGATAGATCCTCTATTGATGCAATCCAATTCCTATAATGAACATGCTATGACCAACATACACCTCAGAATTCTAAATGGCTAGGAGATCGAGTTATGGTGTAGTCAAATTATAACACCCTTAAGGTGAACTGCCAATGCACCTCAGATCAAAGAACCAGACATACCACAGTCATCGACGAGAAGGTAGACTTCTTTATGACTACTCGAGGTGGTCGCACTCAATGCCCTCGTTCTCTAATGAGTACCTATACTCTCGCTCTGGTGTCTCCACACCATAGACTCAAGATACATCTATCCTAAGAAAGCGATCGTACACCAACCTTCCAGATCGATCACCATCCTCGTGATGATCCTACAGTTGAAAGTAGTTTATGAGTTAATTATGAAAATTCATGTCTTAAATTTTCAACTCTTGAAAATATGAACTGTTATTACCATTAACTCAAAGGATGTATCATAAACACTTTAAATAAACACTATGATAGAAAATAATTCTTTTATTAATTTATAATCTAAATTATAAAATTATCCTTAGAAGTGTATTGCAAGTATTAGCCAATCTGGCTTCCAGGGAACACGTCTAACAAGATTAACGAGGCCTTTGGCTTTGCTCGTGTTAGGATGAAGTTCTCGTCCTATTCCTAACGTGGCTATCTTTGTTGCACAGTTAAGCTCAGGAAGTCATTTTCCACCATTACAAATTTGTAACAAGGATTAGGGTGTTTGAGTAGAGGGATTTTATTGCGACTAAGTCATCGATAATACATCCATTGGTTTTTTGAGTTCCACAATCGAGGTAGATCAGCTCCAAGCTCCTTCAGATAATATATCCTAGGCCGGACAACCTCCTTGACCTCATAGGGTTCTTCCCAATTTGGGGTGAGCTTCTTTGGATTTTGAGGTTGAGAAATGGTTACTCATTGAAGCACTAAGTCCCCCACTCAGAATACTTTTTCTTTGACTCTAGAGTTGTAGTATCGAGCCACCCTTTGCCTATAAGCAACCATCTGAACTTGGGTCTCCTCTTATTTTTCGTCCAGCAAGTCAAGGTTAGCTCTGAGGTCTTGCGAGTTGCGCTGCTCATTGAAGACCATGACTCGTGCTGATGAAAGTTTGAGCTTGATTGGGATGACTGCCTTCATTCCAAAGGCTAAGGTGAATGGTGTTTCTCTAGTTGACAGTCTTTGGATAGTTTGGTGCGTTCAAAGTACATGGTAGAGTTCATCCACCTAAGTCCTCCTTACTCTTTCAAGCCTCATCTTAATACCCTGTAATAAGGTCCTGTTGGTCACCTCCACTTCACCATTTGCTTGCGGATGGGCCACCGATGTAAAATTATGGGAGATGTTCAAATCCTCTTAGAACTCAGCAAACTTCATCCTGGCAAACTATCACCCATTATCTATTACAAGGGTTTGGGGCAGGCCAAACCTACAAATAATCAACTTTTAGACAAAGTCTTGTACTTTGGCTTTAGTAATTTTTGCTAGAGGTTCGGCCTCGATCGACTTGGTGAAGTAGTCGATCGCAACTAAGAGAAACTTTCATTGTTCGAATGCCATCGAGAAGGAGCCAAGTATATCCATCCCCCATTGCACAAAAGGCCATGGGGCACTCAATGGTGTAGGCTCGGAGGCTGGTTGTCTCTATATATTTGCATTCCTCTAGCAGCGGTCACACCTTTTAACATATTTGACACAATCTTGATGCATAGTTGGCCAATAATACTCTTATCGATGCAGCTTGTGAGATAGGGATCTGGCACCTAGATGGCTCCCATGGATTTCTTCATGCACTTCCCATAATACAAAGTCAACTTCAAAAGATTGGAGATATTTCAAAAGTGGCAAGAAGTACGATCTCTTATATAGCTTACCTTAATATAGAATATACCGGAAGGTTTGGTTTCTCAGCTTTCGAGTTTTCTTTGGATTATAGGAGAGTGTCCCATCTTTGAGATAAGTGATTAATGGATCGATGTAGTATGGCTCATGATCGATCTGCATTATAGATTGTAGTTCTTCCATACTCGGACATTTCAATACTTCAAAGTATACTTCTTTGGAAAGTTCGTTGGGGGTGATTGTGGCCAGCTTGGATAGGAGGTCGGCTCTGGTATTTTTCACTCTCAGAATTTGTTGGATGCCAAAACTTCTGAAGGCCAGAACCAAATTCCTCACTTTCTCGAGATACTTTATCATACTTTTCTCTCGAGCTTCATAACTGCCGCTGACTTGTCTGACTACAAGTTGAAAGTCACTGTACACTTAGAGAAGGTCTGCTTCCAACTCCTTGGCTATCCTTAGTCCTGCTATCAAAGCCTCATATTCGACCTCATTATTCATTTTAGGGAACTTAAAGCATAGTGAAGACTCGGTGATGACCCTTTCAGGATTAATCAGGATCAGTCCAGCACCTACACCAGAAGCGTTGGAAGAGCCATCCACATACAAGGCCTAGAAACCTTCAGAAAGGTCCACTCTTTCTTTGGGGGAGCTCGACTGCAACCACAAAATGCTGGTCTCATTCTGCTTAGATTCGACATCATCCGGGATCATGCATTTGACTATAAAATCGGCTAGTATTTGAGCTTTGATTGATGGCCAAGGTTGATAGTTGTTGTCAAACTCTATCAGCTCAATAGCCCACTTTGCTATTCTTCTAGAGGCATCTGTTCGATGAAGAACTGCTTTGATTGGTTGATCAGTGAGGAGTGTTACAGTATGCCCCTAGAAGTAGGGCCAAAGTCTCCTGGCTGCAATCAGAAGAGCATAAGTTAATTCTTCTAATTTAGTGTACCTGATCTCTGCATCTCTTAAGACTTGGCTCATGTAGTAAATCGACCATTGCACTTTTGCCTCTTCCTTGATCAGGATTGCTGCCAGGGCTACAGGAGAGACTGTCAGGTATAGGAATAATTCTTCTCCAGGCTCGGGCTTTGTGAATAGTGGGGGTGAACCAAGGTAGCTCCTGAGTTCTTCGAATGCGTATTGGCACTCTACCATCCAGCAAAAGTTCTTTGGTGGCTTGAGGATCTGGAAGAAGGACATACATCGCTCCATCAACTTTGAGGCAAAGCGGTTTAAGGATGCCACCTTCTCGATCAGGTGCTAGACTTTCTTTACTGACTTTGGGGTGGTCATCTCCTGGATGGCCCGAATCTTCTTCGGATTAGCTTCAATCTCCCACCTTGAGACCATGAACCCCAAGAATTTCTCTGAGGTCACTCCAAAGGCATATTTAGTCAAGTTTAGCATCTTCTTGTATCTTCAAAGGACATTGAAGGTCTCTTCAAGCTCGGCAATATGATTGGATAATGTCTGGCTCTTGACAAGCATATCATCCATGTAGACTTTCATATTGCAGCTGATCTACTCCTTGAGGATCTTATTGACTAGGCATTAATAGGTTGCACCAACATTTTTAAGCCTGAAGGGCATGATCTTGTAACAATAAGGACCACGGTCAGTAATAAAAGTAGTTTTCTCCTCATCCTTTGGTGCCATCTAGATTTGATTGTAGTCGAAGAAGGCATCCATGAAGGTGAGGAGCTCATGGCCCGAGGTTGCATCCACCAGCTGATCAATTTTGGATAGGGGGTAGCTGTCCTTTGGGCAGGCCTTGTTCAGCTTCTTGAAGTCGATACATATTCTCCACTTGCCATTGCCCTCTTGACTAGGACCGCATTAGAGACCCAACTCAAGTAGTGGACTTCACGGATGAACCTAGCTTTGAGGAGCTTATGTACTTCCTCCGCTAATGCCTTTTGCCTTTCTGGTGCATGGCCCCAAATTTTCACTTTCACTGGCCTGTACATAGGATCGATGGCCAATCGATGTTCCATGACTTTGGTATCAATTTCTGACATGTCTGCTGGGACCCCGACGAAGACATCAGCATTCTTTTGCAAGAAGGCAATTAGCTGCTCTCAGACTTCATCTTCTAAGTTGGAGCGGATCTGCACCATATGCTCCATGCTTCCGTCATTCAGAGGGATGGTTACAAGATCTTCCATGGGCTCGCTCCGCTCCTCAGTAAGGTTATCGCGGACATCTAACCCATCAACTGGATAAGGGTCAGGATGGCCTTCCTTTTGTAAGGCAATGGAGTAAGAGTGCCTTGCCAAGGCCTGATCTCCCCTGATCTTTCCAATTTCGTAGCTTGTCAAAAACTTCACTTTCAAGTAGTAGGTCGACACCATATCTTGGAGTGCATTTAGGCCTGGTCGATCGAGAATTTTATTATAGGCTGGTGGGGCCTTCACTACTAGAAAGTCGATCTGTGCTTTGGCTTGCTTTGGGTATTGCCCTACAACCACAGTTAGCATTATTATTCCTTCAACTAGCACGGCATCGCCAATGAAGCCCACCAACAGAGAGTTTATAGGTCCCAGGTGGTGATTGGGTACAAAAATTTTAGTAAAAGCATCATAAAATAAGATATCAATAGAGCTTCCATTATCTACTAAAGTACAGCGTACATCATAGTCAGCAATGTTCAAAGAGATTACAACCACGTCGTTGTGCAAAAACTGAACTCCTTGCGCATCTTCGTCAGTGAAAGCTATAGGTGAAGGAAAAATCCTAATTTTTCGGATTAGGTTCGTTCAGATCTGATTGGATCAAGAGAGATATTTCAAAAAAATTTCCTATAAATCTAGATTAGATCTGAGATATTTTAGATCTAATTTTATAGATCTAATAAATAAAAATAAAAATAAATTAAATTTGATTTAATTTATATCTTGATGTTGGGTAATCAGATTATCCTTTGATGATCCTGCTGTTTGCCTGAGATTCTGGATCTAGCCACGCAAGTGCCTGATCTCTACCAGTATCCACTTGAGCTGGATTTAGAGATCTTCTCCTTCTTTATCATCTCTCCGAATATCAGATCTAGATCTAATTTGGAGGATCTTCAAAACTTCTTTCGAAGATATACAATCATCTCTACAGTAGTGCTACCCTCTTTCTTTCTCGTCACCTTTCTCTTGCCTGGATTGCACCAAACTAGAGCCCAAATCTCCTTGGGCGTGGAGAGGAGAGAGAGGACCAGAAGATGGCATGGAGGAAGGAGAGGGGCAGCCTTAGGGCATGGGCTAAGAGAAAACTCTTTTAAAGTTAGGCGCAGATAGGATTTATATAGACCCTGCTACACGATGCAGTAACATATCATCTCGGCCAATCATGTTGCTTCGTGCAATCAGATCTAAATTTGATTGGTGGGATGACATTACCTGATCCAATCAAATGAGAGCCCCCTCAATTCATCCTTAGATGGTGCCTAAGACTGATCAAAGTCTATTCCTAGGCGCCACCTAAGTAGAATCCAAGAAGCAACCTAGAGTCCCATCTGTATGGGACTCCAGGCATCCCTATTGTTAGATATGTATTT
The DNA here is from genome assembly GCA_006176705.1 of Cocos nucifera. NCBI lineage: Eukaryota > Viridiplantae > Streptophyta > Magnoliopsida > Arecales > Arecaceae > Cocos > Cocos nucifera. Next base: position 820,151 of record QRFJ01000043.1, on the reverse strand, counting down.
CCTAGAAGTCAGAATTGGCTGACACTTATAATACACTTCTAGGGGCAAAATTATAATTTTGACTATAAATAATAAAATGGATTATTTTCTATCATAAATATGTATTTAGTGTTTGTGATACATCCCTTAAGTTAATGGTAATGATAAATCATATTTTCAAGAGTTGAAAATTTAAGACATGTATTCTCATTTATTAACTCATAAAATGCTCCTGACCGTAGGATCGTCATGAGGATGGTGATTGATCCGGAAGGTTAGTATACAATCACTTCTTCATAGTAGATGAATCTTGAGTCTATGATGTAGAGACATGAAGCAAGAGTATAGGTACTTGTTAAAGAATGAGGGCACTGAGCGTGACCACCTCGAGCAGTCATAAGAAAGTCTACCTTCTCATCGATGACTGACTCGAAGCTGCAGTGGTGTGTCTGGTTCTTTGACCTGAGGTGCATCGGCAGTTCACCTTGAGGGTGTTATAGTTTGACTACACCATGACTCGATCTCCTAGCCATTCGGAACCCTGAGGTGTATGTTGGCTATAGCATGTTCATTGTAGGAATTGGATTGCACTAAGATGGAATCTATCTACCTCGGTGGATGAGGAGCAGCCCTATGATGATCATGAGAATCAAGTCCATAAGCCCATGGCCATGGCAGAGAGTGAAATAATAGAAAGAGTTTCTATTAAGGTTTTCACATCGGACTTGAATCGAATGATTAAATCATATGATAAAAATTAGGGTTTGATGAGTTCACCATAACGCTAATCTGATCAGAGGTCAAGATAGAAGAATTTAATCACATAAGTAGCTACATCGAGAGGTTCATTTTTAGTTTTGATAGGTCGCCACCATATACTGCTAGGTGTCACTGGTGGATTTTGGGAGCAATTAGAATGATTTAGATGATCGATCATTCTGGTTGTCTGAATCAGAAGAGTTCTGATCCATCAAAAGAAATTTCAATGATGTCGATGATGGAGATCACGACATATCTCATTACCTACAAAACTGAACCTAACTGGATCACATAAACAAGGGTTTGGATCTGGATATCATCAATTGAACTAACCCAGTTCAATTGATTTGAATTAGATTCAATTAGGTTCAAAGAAATCATGCTAGCACACGATTGAACCTAGCGTTCTCCTTTTATTATCATTAAAGGTTATCTCGATTGAGCCAAATAAGTTTGTGCTCACTCAGGTACCTTTACTTGGTCTAACTAAAGTTTGTCCAGGTCAGAAAAGGGTTGTCTTAATTTATTAGATAAATTTGAGACAGCACCTGCCATTTTTCATCACATGCTAATTCTTGTCCTTTGACTTTGGTCAAACATTGACCTTTGACCCTTGGACATCTGCCCATGTGTCATGCACTTATTGAAGAGTAGATAGGGACTTATCCCCTTACTGAAATTTGGAAAGGAGGGGGTGCACACCTAGAGAGGCATGCGCCCATGGATAGGGATGTATGGGACTCCAGGTTGCTTCTTGGATTCTACTTAGGTGGCCCCTAGCTATAGACTTTGACCAGCCTTAGATGCCATCTAAGGATGAGTTAGTGGGGCTCTCATCTGATTGGATTAGGTGTTGTCATCCCACCAATCAGATTTAGATCTGATTGCACGAAGCAATGTGATTGGCTGGGATGATGTGGCATTGCATGGTGCAGCAGGGTCTGTATAAATCCTGTATGCACCCAACTTTCAAAGAGTTTCTCTTAGCCATTATCTAAGGCTACCCCTCTCCCTTCTCTATGCCATCTTCTACTCCTCTCTCTCCTCTCCATGCCCAAGGGAAGTTGGGCTCCAGTTTGGTGCGATCCAGGCAAGAAAAAGCTAACGAGAAAGGAAGAAGGCAGCACTGCTGCAGAGACGACTGCAGATCTTCGAAAGGAGTTTTGAAGATCCTCCAAATTAGATCTAGATCTGATATTTGGAGAAATGATAAAGAAAGAGAAGATCTCTAGATTCAGTCTGAGTGGATACTGGTAGAGGCCAAGCGCTTGCGTGGCTAGATCCAGAATCTCAGGCAATCAGCTGGATCCTCAAAGGGTAATCTGATTACCCAACATTAAGGTATAAATTAAATTAGATTTAATTTATTTTTATTTTTATTTATTAGATCTATAAAATTAGATTTGAAACATCTCAGATCTAATCTGGATTCATGAGAGAAATTTTTGAAATATCTCTCTTGATCCAATCAAATCTGAACGAACCTGATCCAAAAAATTAGGATTTTTCCTTCAACTAGTATCAAGTTTTCCAAATTATTTAGATATAATTTTTAGTTTATTTTGATCTATAAATTAGGTAATTTTAGATGTCACTTGTGATATGATTAGATCTAAAATCAAAAAAATTAAAATTAAATAATATAGATCTAAGTTCTATAATATGCATGATTAGTTGTAAAATAGAATAGTTCTATACGTAGTCTTGCATGATCATGATTTATTTTGATTAAATTATAATTTTAGATCTATTTATTTTTTATTTTTTGATATTATAAATATTATAATCAGATCTAAAAATAGAAAATAAAATTTAATTTAATTTTTAGATTCATATGAGATATGATGAATTGCATGTTTAGACTAAGTTGTAGAATAGTTCTGTACATAATTATCTAGATTAGAATTTTATTTTGATGTGATCAATTTAAATATTAATTTTTAGATAATTATGAGATAATTTAGATCTAAAAAATATGAATGATATGATACATAAGATGTATGCAAAATATGTATAAAGTTAGATCAATTTTTATATATGAGATATATGATGTAGATCTAACTAGTTCTATAGATTTTTATTTCTGATTAAGGCGTTCCCCTTGGCCGTCCGGTCATAAGAACAAAGTAGGATTTAAATGCCCTCTCATTATATTCGATGGGGTGTTCTTATGATGTGTAGGGGTGCTGCGCGTTCATCCTTAATCAGAAATCAAGAACTTACTTTCTGCAAAACCCTAGATCTGAAACCCTAGGATTTTATTTACATGTTTTGTTTGTGAACCCTAACTTAATTAAGAATTAAGATTATGAAATATATGTTAGGTCTAAAATTAAGAATTTCAGATCTAAGACATATTCATAATATTGGATTCGGACTTGGGTAGCTCAATTAGGTCTAGCGGTTGATCAAACCGAATCAAGAGTTGGTTAGATGGGATAAACAATGCTTAAATTGACCAGCCTAATAGGATTAAGTCTGGGTCAAGATCGAGTCACGTAAGTGATCAATCAAGCTAAGACCTAATTAGGCTCTAGTGGTTAGAGTCTGGATTGTAGGCTAACCCAATTGGTTCTGGCTCAATAATTTGGTGTCTAAGGTAAGTTTGGCAGATACGACCGACTAATTTTTAATTGAAAGCTACTCGACTCGAATGCGTTCTTGTTGAGTTAATGGCATATCTCTTCCACCGGTCTCACTTACCTGGCCATATTTGTTGACTCAGTTCTGATCTGAGGTGGTCAATAATCTGAGCTAACCCATGCCACTAGGTTAGTCATAATGGTTATGACTATGTCAAGTCTAGTTTAATGAGACCTAAATCAAATCTCCCTAAGAAAAGATTAAGTCTAAGGTCTTCCACCATTGTAGATGTGCGGGCCCTTCCTGGGGTTGATTGTTCTCGGCTGGTTATAGTGGTTCAGTTGCACCAGGAAGATGCAACCATGTCTATTAGGCATTGGATGCTATGGGCTGGAGGATGGATTGGGCTCAATATTTTGGATATGGTGAGAGACTCAATTAGAATCCAATCTGTGCAAATGGTGGGTCTGACTTAACTAAGGAGTGGATCAATATTCCGGGCATGGTGAAGATTCATGAATTAGAGATCCAAGTTTGGGTGCACCATGATTAGAGAATCATTGAACAAGAGTTGTTCACTCATTGGCTAACCCATCACCAATAACTGTTAGGTGAGGTGATGAGTCAAGTTGGTGGGACCGCACCACCCACTAGAAATCATTAATCGTGGAGATTTTCGCATCTCTACAGAGGGAGTGTAGGGATCCGAGAAAATAGTGAGAGCTAATTTATTTAAAAATAAAATTTTTAAATAAATTGGTTAAGTCTTAATTACAATATCTAACTAGAAACTTTGACTCTCTACAGAAAAATGTCTGCATCCAACCCACTAGCACGAATCCTGGACACCCATAGACTGACTGGACCAAATTACAAGAATTGGCTCTGAAACTTCAAAATTATTTTGGGTTTCGAGAAGTTAACTCATGTATTGGACCGGGACCCTCCCACCTTACCAGCTCATCCATCCGCTGAACAGAGAGCATCTCTGGATAAGTGGACTGACGAAGATAATAAGGTCCAGATACTACATGTTGGCTCGATGTCTGATGAGCTTCAGCGCCAACATGAAGATATCAGGACTGCTCGCCAAATGTTGCTCACCTACAGGAGATGTTTGGTGAACAGAGTCGCGCAGCCAAGTATCAAGTCACTAAACGACTATTCAAGGCTAAGATGCATGATGGGCAGTCAGTCCAAGATCATTGTCTGAATGATGATCAAAGACTTGGAAGAGCTTGAGAAGCTCAGAGTGAGGTTGGACTTGGATCTGCAAAATGATATAATTCTGCAATCCTTGACTGATGCATATGGGCAGTTCATCATGAACTACCATATGCATAAACTTCAAAATTTCCTTGGCCGAACTTATGAATATGCTGGTTACCGCTGAGCTTTCTATGAAAGGTTCTAAAGGCTCAGTGCTTGCTATGGAACGGACTTCTTCCAAGAGAAAGTCTTTTGGAAAGAAGAAGAAGTCTATGAAAAAGTAGAAGGTGGAAGAAGGAAAGAAGAAAAAGGCAGAGCTGAAGAAGAAGGCTGCTGACAAAGAAAAGTATTTTCATTGCAATAATGATAGTCACTGGAAGCAGAATTGCCATACATACCTGGCCACTTTGAAGAATAAGAAAGAGGTCGGTCCTTCTGGAGGTATGCTCGTTATTGAGTCTAACCTTACGATTTCTTCTGCATCCAGTTGGGTGCTTGACTCTGGTTCTAGTGCTCATTTGTGCACTTCTATGCAGGGTCTTGAGGATAGCAGGAGGCTGAGGGATGGTGAGATGATCCTGCACGTCGAAAATGGAGCAAGAGTTGCTGTCGTGGCCGTGGAACATACCCTCTTCGACTTACCATCTGGTTTAGACTTAGTGTTAAAAGACTGTTATTATGTGCCTGCAGCAAGCAGAAATTTGATTTCTATTTCTTGCCTTGCATTAGAAGGCTATGTAATTAGTTTTCTTAAGGACCATTGTAACATTCTTTATGAAAGAAATAAAATTGCAAGTGATTTTCTTATTAACGATCTTTATCAGTTACATATTAATGTATCCATTATTTTTAATATTGAGCAAAATTTGAATACCATGAAAGGACCTAGGGATAGTCCAAATGATAGGTATCTATGGCACCTAAGACTAGGTCATATAGCAGAAGATAGGGTTAACAAATTGGAGAAAATTGGGCTATTGAGTCCGTTGACTTTTGAGTCATATCCAATTTGTGAATCTTGTCTTCGTGGCAAAATGACTAAGCTTTCTTTTGTAGGATATAGGGAAAGGGCCATGGATCTTCTTGCCTTAGTACATACTGATGTATGCAGCCCATTTGATGTGCCGACTAGGGGCAACTTTGTCTACTTCATAAACTTTATCGATGATTTATCTAGGTATGGGTATGTGTATCTTATGAGACACAAATCTGAAGCTTTTGAAAAGTTCAAGAAATTCAGACATGAAGTAGAAAAGCAAATAGGAAAATCCATTAAGGTTCTTCGATCAGATTGAGGAGGTGAATACCTTAGTCAGAAATTCCTGGACTATCTTAAGAAAAATGGAATAGTCTCTCAATGGACTCCACCTAGAACAGCACAACTCAACAAGGTTTCAAAATGGAGGAATCGGATCCTATTAGATATGGTTCGATCCACGATGAGCTTCACAGATCTTCCTGATTTTCTTTAGAGATACTGTTTGTTAACTGCAACATACTTACTAAATAGGATTTCTTCTAAAACCATTCCTACCACACCATATGAGATATGGCATGGAAAGAAACCAAGCCTGAGTCATCTCAAAATTTGGGGTTGTCCGGCTCATGTCAAAAGATAGCAAGTGGATAAGTTAGACTTTAGGTCCTTTAGAGCTCAATTTATAGGATATCCTAAAGAGTCATTAAGATATTATTTCTACATTCCAGAAGATCATAATGTGATTGTGAGTCGATGTGCCATCTTTCTTGAAAAATAGTTTATTCAAGATAGCAGCATTGAAAAGCAGATCAAGCTCAATGAGAAAGTCTTACAAGAGCAACGAGCTAAGAACCAAATGGAACCAAATCAAGTTAAGCTAATCCAATCACTACCTCCTTCACCTCGTAGATCGAAAAGAGTTTCCTATCCTCCTGAGAGGTACTTAGGTACTATTTTAGAGAAAGTAGAGAAAATGTTCCTCGTAGATAATGGGGTTCATGGTGATGATCCCAAAACCTATAATGAGACGATATCGGATATCTACTCTGAGAAATGGTTAGAGGCAATGAAGTCAAAAATTGACTCGATGCACTCAAACCAAGTCTGGACCATGGTAAATCCACCAGAAGGTATAATACTTATTAGATGTAAATGGATCTACAAGAGAAAGATTGGTGCAGATGGAAATGTGGAGACATTCAAAGCTAGATTAGTGGCAAAAGGTTATAGTCAATGTGAAGGCACCGACTATCAGGATACCTTTTCGCTAGTAGCTATACTAAAATCCATTCGCACATTGCTTGTTGTTGCAGCCTATTTTGATTATGAAATATAACAAATGGACATGAAAATGGCATTCTTAAATGGATATCTTGAGGAAGATATCTATATGGAACAATCGCTAGGTTTCACATCTAGTGATAACGATCACAAGGTATGCAAGCTGCAAAGGTCTATATATGGACTTAAGCAAGCATCTCGGAGCTGGAATACTCATTTTAATGATGTAATGAAATTATTTGATTTCATCAAGAATGAAGAAGAGTTGTGTGTCTTTAAAAAGGTCAGTGGGAGCGCTGTTATCTTCCTCATATTGTACGTGGATGACATCCTCCTCATTGGGAATGATATTCCCATATTGACCATAGTTAAAATGTGGTTATTTAAAGAATTCTCCATGAAAGACCTAGGAGAAGATCCTTTATTCTAGGAATTAAGGTCTATAGAGATAGACCGAATAGGATGCTAGGACTTTCATAGAAGATGTACATAGAGGAAGTGTTAAAGAGGTTTAGCATGGAAAACTCTAAGAGGGGTTTGGTACCCTTCAGACATGGCATTCATCTTTCCAAAAAGATGTGCCCTAGCACACCTGAGGAAATAGAATGCATGAGCAAGATCCCTTATGCTTCAGCAATAGGGAGCCTCATGTATGCCATGTTATGTACACGACCTGATATAGCCCATGCTGTGAGTGTCACGAGTAGATATCAGTCGAATCCAGGTGAAGAACACTAGACTTCTGTGAAATGTATCCTTAAGTACTTGAGAAGAACTAAGGATATGTTGTTGGTCTTTGGTAATGGAGAACTCTAAGTCCAGGGATATACAGACTTGAATTTTATGTCCAATGTAGATGATCGAAAGTCAACATCTGGAAGTCTGTTTGTGTGCAATGGTGGAGCTGTCAGTTGAAAAAGTTCCAAGCAGACAGTGATAGCAGATTCTACCATGAAAGCAGAATACATCGCTACGTCAGAAGTTGCAAAGAAGGCATTTTGGTGCAAGAAATTTACTGCAGAGATTGAAGTGATGCCATCAGATGCCATTCCTCTATACTACGACAACAATGGCGCCATAGCCCTTGCTAACGAGCCAAGGTCTCACCAGAAATTCAAGCACATCGAGCGACGATACTACCTTATCTGCAATTACCTCGAGAAGGAATATGTCGAGGTCAAGAAAGTTGACTCTGCAGACAATGAGGCGGATCCGTTTATAAACCTGTTGGGCTAGCAAAAGATCAAAGCCCACTTTGAGAAGATGGGACTTAGATTTGTAGCCAATTGGCTTTAAGCCAAGTGGGAGTTTGTTAAATATGTGTGCCCTAGAAGTCAGACTTGGCTGACACTTGTAATACACTTCTAGGGGCAAAATTATAATTTTAACTATAAATAATAAAATAGGTTATTTTTTATTACAAATGTGTATTTAGTGTTTGTGATACATCCCTTGAGTTAATGGTAATGATAAATCATATTTTCAAGAGTTAAAAATTTAAGACATGAATTTTCATTTATTAACTCAACAAATGCTCCTGACCGTAGGATCGTCATGAGGATGGTGATTGATCCAGAAGGTTAGTGTACAATCGCTTCTTCATAATAGATGAGTCTTGAGTCTATGGTGTAGAGACACCGGAGTGGGAGTACAGGTACTCGTTAGAGAATGAGGGTACTGAGCATGACCACCTCGAGCAGCCATAAGAAAGTCTACCTTCTCGTTGATGACTGACTCAAAGCTGCAGTGGTGTATTTGATTTTTTGACCTGAGGTGCATCGATAGTTCACCTTGAGGGTGTTATAGTTTGACTACACCATGACTCGGTCTTCTAGCCATTTGGAATCCTGAGGTGTATGTTGGCTATAGCATGGTCATTATAGAAATTGAATTGCACCAAGAGAGAATCTATCTACCTCGATGGATGAGGAGCAGCCCTATGATGATCATGAGAATCAAGCCCATAAGCCCATGGCAATAGCAGAGTGAAATTATATAAAGAGTTTCTATTAAGGTTTCCACATCGGACTTGAATCAAAATGATTAAATCATATGATAGAAATTAGGGTTCGATGAGTTCACCTTAATCCTAATCTGATCGGGGCTCAAGATAGAAAAATTAATCACACAAGTAGCTGCACCGAGAGGTTTATTTTTAGTTTTGATGGATTGCCACCATATACTACTAGGTGTCACTGGTAGATTTTGGGAGCAATTAGAATGATTTAGATGATCGATCATTCTACTTGTCTGAATCAGAAGAGTTCTGATCCATCGAAAGGAGTTCTGATCTATCAAAAGGAGTTTTGATGATGTCGAAAATGGAGATCATGACATATCCCATTACCATACAGAACTGAACCTAACTGGATCACACAAATAAGGGTTTGTATCTAGATATCATCAATTGGACTAATCCAGTTTAATTGATTTAAATTAGATTCAATTAGGTTCAAAGAAATCGTGCTAGCACACGATTGAACCTAACGTTCTCCTTTTATTATCATTAAAAGTTGTCTCGACTGAGCCAAATGAGTTTGTGCTCACTCAGGTACCTTTACTTAGTCTAACTAGAGTTTGTCTAGATTAGAAAAGGATTATTTTAATTTATAAGATAAATTTGAGACAATACCTGCTATTTTTCATCACCTGCTAATTCTTGTCCTTTGACTTTGGTCAAAGGTTGACCTTTGACCCTTCAACATCTGCCCATGTGTCATGCACTTATTAGAGAGCAGATATGGGCTTGTTTCCTTACTGAAATTTGGAAAGGAGGGAATGCACACCTAGAGAGGCATGCGCCCATGGATAGGGATGCCTGGAGTCCCATACAAATGGGGCTCCAGGTTGCTTCTTGGATTCTACGTAGGTGGCCCTTAGCTATAGACTTTGACCAGTCTTAGGTGCCATCTAAGGATGAATTAGTAGGGCTTTCATCTAATTGGATCAGGTGATGTCATCCTACCAATCAGATTTAGATCTGATTGCATGAAGCAACGTGATTGGTCGGGATGATGTGGCACTGCATGGCATAGTAGGGTCTGTATAAACCCTATCTGCGCCCAACTTTCAAAGAGTTCTCTCTTAGCCATGCCTCAAGGCTACCCCTTTTCCTCCTCCATGCAATCTTCTACTCCTTTCTCTCCTATCCATGCCCAAGGAATGTTGGGCTCCAGTTTTGGGCGATCAAGCAAGGAAAATTGACGAGAAATAAAAGGCAGCACTGCATAGAGACACTGCAGATCTTCGAAAGGAGTTTTGAAGATCCTCCAAATTAGATCCAAATCTGATATTTGGAAAGATGATAAAGAAGGAGAAGATCTCTAGATCCAATCCAAGTGGAAACCGGTAGAGGCCAGGTGCTTGCGTGGCTAGATCTAGAATCTCAGGCAATCAGTAGGATCGTCAAAGGATAATCTGATTACCCAACATCAAGGTATAAATTAAATCAAATTTAACTTATTTTTATTTTTATTTATTAGATCTATAAAATTAGATTTGAAACATCTCAAATTTGATCTAGATTCATGAGAGAAATTTTTGAAATATCTCTCTTGATCCGATCAAATCTGAACGAACTTGATCTGGAAAATCAAATTTTCCCCTTCACCTGTCCATGGGCGCACGCCTCCCAAGGAATGTGCCCCCTCCTTTCCAATTTCTAGCAAGGGGACAAGCCCCTCTCTACTCTCCTATGAGTGCATGACACATGGATAGATGTCTAAGTGTCAAAGGTCAATATTTGACCAAAGTTAAAAGACAAGAATTAGTAGGTGACGAAAAATGGTAGGTGTTGTCTCAAATTTATCTCATAAATTAAGATAATTCTTTTCTGACCTGGACAAGCTCTAGTTAGATGAAGTAAAGGTATCTGAGTGAGCACAAATATATTTGGCTCAGTCAAGATAAATTTTAATGATAGCAGAAGGAGAACGTTAGGCTCAATCGTGTGCTAGCACGATTTCTTTAAACCTAATTGAATCTTATTCAAATCAATTGAATTGGATTAGTCCAATTGATGATATCCAAATCCAAACTCTTATTTGTATGATCCAGTTAGGTTTAGTTCTTTATGGTAATAGGATATATCGCGATCTTTATCATCAACATCATCGAAACTTCTTTCGATGGATAAGAACTCTTCTGATTCAGACAACTAGAATGATCGATCATCTAAATCATTCTAATTGGTCCAAAATCAACCAGTGACATCTCGCAAGTATATGGTGGGCAACCCATCAAAACTAAAATGAATCTCTCGGTTGCAGCTTACCTATATGAATTTAAGTCTTTATCTAGGCTCTGATCAGATTAGGGTTAAGGTGAACTCGTCAAATCCTAATTTCTGTCATATGATTTAACATGCGATTCAAGTTCGTGATGAAAACCTATAAAAACTCTTTATTATTTCACTCTGCCATGGCCATGGGCTTATGGATTAGTTCTCAAGATCCTCAGGGCTGCTCCTCATCCACCGAGGTAGATAGATTCCCTCTTAGTGCAATCCAATTCCTACAATGAACATGCTATAGCCAACATACATCTCAAGGTTCTGAATGGCTAGGAGATCGAGTCATGGTGTAGTCAAACTATAACACCCTTAAGGTGAACTGCCGATGCACCTTAGGTAAAAAAACCAGACACACCACTGCAGCTTCGATTCAGTCATCGATGAGAAGGTAGACTTTCTTATGACTGCTCGAGGTGGTCACGCTCAGTGCCCTCATTCTCTAATGAGTACCTGTACTCTCACTTCAGTGTCTCTATACTGTAGACTCAAGACACATCTACTATAAAGAAGTAATTGTACACCAACCTTTTGGATCAATCACCATCCTCATGATGATCCTACGGTCGAGAGCATTTTATGAGTTAATAAGGAAAATTTATGTCTTAAATTTTCAACTCTTAAAAATATGAATTAGCATTACCATTAACTTAAGGGATGTATCACAGACACTAAATACTCATTTATGATCAAAAATAATCCATTTGATTATTTATAGTTAAAATTATAATTTTATCGCTAGAAGTGTATTACAAGTGTCAGCCAATTCTGGCTTCTAGGGCACACATATGTAACAAACTCTCACTTGACTTAAAGCCAATTGGCTACAAATCTAAATCCCATTTTCTCAAGGTGGGCTTCGATCTTCTGCTGATCCAACAGCTTTGTATGTGGGTCCGCCACATTGTCTACGGAGTCGACTCTCTTGACCTCGATGTAATCCTTCTCGAGGTAATCATGGATGAGGTGGTATCGCTGCTCGATGTGCTTGAATTTTTTATGAGACCTCGGCTCCTTAGCTAAAGCTATGTTGCCATTGTTGTCGCAGTATAGTGGAATGGCATCTAATGGCATCACTCTGATTTTTGCGGCAATCTTCTTATACCAGAATCCCTCCTTCACAGCTTCTGATGCAGCGATATATTCTGCTACCATAGTAGAATCTGCTATCACAGTTTGCTTGAAACTCTTCCAACTGACAGCACCACCATTACACGCAAATAGACTTCCAGATGTTGACTTTCGATCATCTACATCGGACATAAAATTTGAGTCTGTATATCCCTAGATTTGGAGTTCTCTATTACCAAAGACCAACAACATATCTTTAGTTCTTCTAAAGTACTTAAGGATACATTTCACAGAAGTCTAGTGTTCTTCATTTGGATTCGACTAATATCTACTCGTGATACTCACAGCATGGGCTATATCAGGTCATGTACATAACATGGCATACATGAGGCTCCCTATTGCTGAAGCATAAGGGATCTTGCTCATGCATTCTATTTCCTCAGGTGTACTAGGGCACATCTTGTTGGAAAGATGAATACCATGTCTAAAGGGTACTAATTTCCCTTTAGAGTTTCCATGCTAAACCTCTTTAGCACTTTCTCTATGTACATCTTCTGTGAAAGTCCTAGCATCCTATTCGGTCTATCTCTATAGACCTTAATTCCTAGAATAAAGGATGCTTTACCTAGATCTTTCATGGAGAATTCTTTGGATAACCATATTTTAACTATGTTAACATGAAAATATCATTTCCAATAAGGAGGATATCATCCATGTACAATACGAAGAAGACAATAGCACTCCCACTGACTTTTTTGAAGACACATGGCTCCTCCTCATTTTTGATGAAATGAAATAATTTGATCACATCATTAAAACAAGTATTTCAGCTCCGAGATGCTTGCTGAAGTTCATATATGGACCTTTGCAGCTTGCATGCCTTGTGATCAGCATCACTAGATGTGAAACCTAGCGACTGTTCCATATAGATATCTTCCTCAAGATATCCATTTAAGAATGCCGTTTTCCACGTCCATTGCCATAATTTCATAATTGAAATAGGCTGCAATAGCAAGCAATGTACGGATGGATTTTAGCATAGCTACTGACAAAAGGTATCCTGATAGTTAATTGCCTTTCCATTGACTATAACATTTTGCCACTATCTAGCTTTGAATGTCTCCACATGCCCATCGCACCATTTTCTCTTGTAGATCTATTTACATCTATAAGGTACTTATACCTTCTAGTGGATCTACCAATGTCAGACTTGGTTTGAGTGCAACGAGTCATTTTTGACTTCATAGGCCTCTACTCATTCTCGGAAGAGTAGATATCCGATATCGCCTAATTATAGGTTTTGGGAATCATCACATGACCTCATTATTAAGCGAGACACATTTTCTCTATTCTCTGAAAATAGTACCTAAGTACCTCTACAAGGAGGAAAAACTCTTTTCAATCTAAGCGAGGGGAAGGAGGTAGTATTGTGATTGGCTAACCTTGATTTGGTTTCATTTGGTCTTAGTCTCGTTCTCTTGTAGACTTTCCAATCTGAGCTTGAATCTGCTTTCAATGCTGCTATCTAGATAAACTATTTTTCCAAGGAAAGATGGCATCTCGACTCACAATCAATATGTATTCTGAATGTAGAAATAATACCAATGACTCTTTAGGAATCTATAAATCTGAGCTCCTAAAGGACCTTGAACAGCTACTTCGCTATGTTGTCTATTTTTGGAATGAGCCGGACAATCCCCAGAATTTGAGATTGACTCAGGCTTGATGTCTTACCCATGCCAATATAGAACAACAAATATTGTGGTAGGAAATTTAGAAGAACACCTATTGTAAATAGTATGTTAGTTAACAAAAGTGATCCCCAAAGATAATTCAAGGAGAGTCTGTGAAGCTCATTTGGATCGGACCATATCTATGAAGGAAATCCTGATGGTCCCGGTCCAGATTCGTCCAGACTGGATCAGATCAAGAGATATAGTTCAAAAATTTTCTCTTGATCTCAATCAGATCTTTGATAAGTTTAGATCTTATTATTATTTTTTAATAAATAAATAAAATAAGATAAATTAAATCAAATTTAATTTACCTGATTTTGGGTAATCCTATACCCTGTAGATGATCCTGATTGCAGCGAAGGTTTCTGGTTCTTAGCCATGCAAGCGCCTGGCCTCTACCGATATTCACTTGGGTGGGATCTGAGATTTCCTCTCTCTCTATCACAACCTTCAAAAAATCAAGATCTGGATCTGATCTGTAGAGGATCTTTCAAAACTCTTTTGAAGATCTGCAGTTGTCCTTTTGCAGCAGCCGTAGCCTTTTGCTTTGATCGGCCTTTCATTGATCTGAATCGCCCACAAAACTAATCCAAAACCACTTTTGGACGTGTGAGAGCAAGGGAGAAAAGACATGGCGTGGAGAAGGAGGGAGAGGCAGCCTTGGGGCATGTTCTAATTGCCATTCACTTTAGGATAGGGTTGGGCGCAGGGTCTTATTTATAACCTCTTGTGATCCAACTCCTCTTCCTCTTAACCAATCACAACCCTTTGTGAATCAATCTAAATTTGATTGGTTGGAATGAGAATTCCCTTGGATTCCTCCTTAGAGGGCGCTAAGACCAGTCAAACTGGATTCTTAGTAGAACTCTATTGGAATTCCAAAAAGGGAGGGTGGAGTCCTTGTCAACAAGGACTCCTTAGGCGCCTCCACTTGGGCTACGCCACCCTTGGCGTGCGCCCTTGCTCCTTGCCAGTTTCGGCAGGGGACAGGCCCCCACCAAGCTCTCCAATAGGCATGACATGTGGCAAAAGTCAAAGGATTGAATGGTCAACATTTGACCAGTCAAAAGGGTAGGACTTTTTGGACCAAAGTCAAAAGAACAAGAAAATGGCAGGTGGACCAAAAAAATGGGCAGTAATGTCTTACAAATTTAAGACAAACCTATTCTGACTTGGACAACCTCCAGTCAGACCATATGAAGGGCCTCTGATTGAGCACAAAACTTCCTTGGCTCAGATAGGACAAACTTATTTGTGATAGTAAAAGAAGAACGTTTAGGTTCATCGAGTGCTACACGATTTTCCTTGAACCAATTGAATTCTCATTTCAGATCAATTGAATTAGATCATTCAATGATGATCAACCAGATTCAAACCCTTGTTTTGTGTGGACCCAGTTAGTTCAGTTCTGTTATGGTAATAGGGATATGTCATTGATCTCTATCATAAGATTTATCATCGAAACTCCTTTCGAGGATCAGAACTCTTTGATCGAACAGCTAGAATGATCGATCATCAAATCATTCAATTGCTCCCAAAAATCCACCAGTGACACTAGCAGTATATGTATGGCAACCCATCAGAGCTGGAATGCGAACCTCTTGTGCAGCTACCCTATGTGATTCAGTCTTCTATCTTGGCCCCGATTCAGATTAGGGTTAAGGTTGAACTCATCAAACCCTAGTCTCTGTTCATATGATGTATAACATTCGATTCGAGTCCAATGTGAAAATCAATAGAAACTCTTTCTTTATCACTCTACCATGGCCATGGATTTTCTGGACTTGATTTCTTCATGTCATTCATTAGGGGCTACTCCTCTACCACCGAGGTAGATATATTCCCATCTTGATGCAATCCAGTTCCTACAATGGAACATGTCACAGCCAACATACACCCTCAGCGGTTCCATATGGTAGGAGGACCGATAATGTGTAGTCAAAAACTAAACACCCATTAAGGAACTTGCCGATGATCTCAGGTTCAAAGAAACCCAGACACACTACTGCAGCATCGAGTCAGTCATTGACGAGAAGGTAGACTTCCTAATGACTACTCGAGGTGGTCACGCTCAGTGCCCTCGTTCTCTAACGAGTACCTGTACTCTCGCTCCGGTGTCTCCACACCGTAGACTCAAGACTCATCTACTAAAGAGAAGCGATCGTACACCAACCTTCCGGATCAATCACCATCCTCGTGATGATCCTATGGTCGGGAGCTGTTTATGAGTTAATAATGATTATTCATGTCTTAAATTTTCAACTCTTGAAAATATGAATTATCATTACCATTAACTCAAAGGATGTATCACAGACACTAAATACACAGGTGTGATAGAAAATAACCCATTTCATTAATTATAGTCAAAATTATAATTTTGCCCCTAGAAGTGTATTACAAGTGTCAGCCAATTCTGGCTTCTAGGGCACATATATCTAACAATCTCCCACTTGTCCTAAAGCCAATTGGCTACAAGTCTAAGTCCCATCTTCTCAAGGTGGGCTTCGATCTTCTGCTGGCCCAACGGCTTTGTAAGTGGGTCTGCCACATTATCTGCGGAGTTGACTCTCTTGACCTCAACGTAACCTTTCTCAAGGTAATCGTGGATGAGATGGTATCACCGTTTGCTAGGAACTCTTCCAGCACAAACAGTCTGCCAGATGTCGACTTTCGATCATCTATATCGGACATGAAGTCCGAGTCTGTGTATCCCTGGACTTGGAGTTCTCCATTACCAAAGACCAACATCATATCCTTAGTTCTTCTCAAGTACTTAAGGATACATTTCACAGAAGTCCAGTGTTCTTCACCTGGATTTGACTGATATCTGCTTGTGACACTCACAGCATGGGCTATATCAGGTCGTGTACATAGCATGGCATACATGAGGCTCCCTATTGCAGAAGCATAAGGGATCTTGCTCATGCGTTCTATTTCCTCAGGTGTGCTGGGGCACATCTTCTTGGAAAGATGAATACCATGTCTGAAGGGTATTAATCCCCTCTTAGAGTTTTCCATACTAAACCTCTTTAGTACTTCCTCTATGTACATCTTCTGTGAAAGTCCTAGCATCCTATTCGGTCTATCCCTATAGACCTTAATTCCTAGAATAAAGGATGCTTCACCTAGGTCTTTCATGGAGAATTCCTTGGACAACCACATCTTGACTGATGTCAACATGGGAATATCATTCCCAATAAGGAGGATGTCATCCACGTACAATACGAGGAAGACAACAGCGCTCCCACTGACCCTTTTGAAAACACATGGTTCCTCTTCATTTTTGATGAAACCAAACTTTTTGATCACATCATTGAAACGAGTGTTCCAGCTCCGAGATGCTTGCTTAAGTCCATATATGGACCTTTGCAGCTTGCAAACCTTGTGATCAGTATCACTGGATGTGAAACCTAGCGGCTGTTCCATATAGATATCTTCCTCAAGATATCCATTTAGGAATGCCGTTTTCACGTCCATTTGCCATATTTCATAATCGAAATAGGCTGCAACGGCAAGCAATGTGCGGATGGATTTTAGCATAGCTACCGGGGAAAAGGTATCCTGATAGTCAATGCCTTCACGTTGACTATAACCTTTTGCCACCAGTCTAGCCTTGAATGTCTCCACATTCCCATCTGCACCAATCTTTCTCTTGAAGATCCATTTACACCCAATAGGTACTATACCTTCTGGTGGATCTACCAAGGTCCAGACTTGGTTTGAGTGCATCGAGTCAATTTCTGACTTCATTGCCTCAAGCCATTTCTCGGAGTCGATATCTGATATCGCCTCGTTGTAGGTTTTGGGATCATCACCATGAGCACCATTACCTATGAGGAACATTTCCTCTACATCCTCTGAAATAATACCTAAGTATCTTTCAGGGGGACGGGAAACTCTTTCCGATCTACGAGGTGGAGGAGGTAGTGTTCTTATTGGCTCAACCTGATTTGGTTCCAACTTGGTCCTTAGCTCGTTCTGCTTGTGAGACTTTCTCATCAAGCTTAATCTGCTTTCCAATGCCGCTATCTTGAATAAACTATTTTTCAAGAAATATGGCATGTCGACTCACAATCACATTGTGGTCTTCTGGAATGTAGAAATAGTATCCTAATGACTCTTTAGGATATCCTATGAATCGAGCTCTAAAGGACCTAAACTCTAACTTGTCCGCTTGTTGTCTTTTGACATGAGCCGGACAACCCCAAATTCTGAGATGACTCAGACTTGGTTTCTTACCGTGCCATATCTCATACGGTGTGGTAGGAACGGTTTTAGAGGGAACCCTATTCAGTAGATAAGATTGAAGTTAACAATGAATGTCCCCAAAGAAAATCAGGGAGGTCTGTGAAGCTCATCATGGATCGAACCATATCCAATAGAGTCCGATTTCTCCGTTCTGAAACCCCGTTGAGTTGAGGTGTTCCTGGTGGAGTCCATTGAGAGACTATGCCATTTTCCTTAAGATAGTCTAGGAATTCCCGGCTAAGGTATTCACCTCCTCGATCTGATCGAAGAACCTTAATGGGTTTTCCAGTTTGTTTTTCTACTTCATGTCTGAATTCTTTGAACTTTTCAAAAGCTTCAGACTTGTGTCTCATAAGATACACATACCCATACCTAGACAGATCATCGGTAAAGGTAATGAAGTAGACAAAATTGCCTCTAGCCGGCACATCAAATGGGCCGCACACATCAGTATGTACTAGGGCAAGGAGATCTGTGGCCCTCTCCCCATGTCCAACAAACGGGAGTTTAGTCATTTTGCCTTGAAGACAAGATTCACAAGTTGGATATGACTCAAAAGTCAATGGACTCAATAGCCCATTTTTCTCCAATTTGTTGATCCTATCTTCTGCTATATGACCTAATCTCAGGTGCCATAGATATCTGTCGTTTGGACTATCCCTAGGTCGTTTGGCATTCACGTTTTGCTCGATAGTTAGAACAGGTACATCAATATGTAGCTGATAAAGACCATTAATAAGGAAACCATTTGCAATTTTATTTCTTTCATAAAGAATGTTACAATGGTCCTTAAAGAAGGTGATCACATAACCTTCTTGTGCTAAGCATGAAACAGAAATCAAATTCCTGCTAGCTGCAGGCACATAATAACAGTCTTTCAAAACTAAGTCTAAACCAGATGGTAATCGAAGAGGGTATGTTCCCACGGCTACTGCAGCAACTCTTGCTCCATTACCGATGCGTAGGATCATGTCTCCATCCCTCAGCCTCCTGCTATCCTCAAGACCCTGCATAGAAGTGCACAGATGAGCACTAGAACCAGAGTCAAGCACCCAACTGGATGCAGAAGAAACCGTAAGGTTAGACTCAATAACGAGCATACCTCCAGAAGGACCTTCCTTCTTGTTCTTCAGGGTGGCCAGGTAAGTAGGGCAGTTCCGCTTCCAATGGCCGTCGCTGTTGCAATGGAAACACTTTCCTTTGCCATCGGACCTTCTTCTTCGGTTCTGCCTTCTTCTTCTTTGATCCTTCCTACCTTTTGCTTTTTCACAGACTTCTTTTTCTTTCCATAAGACTTTCTTTTGGAAGAAGTCCGTTCCATAGCAAGAACTGAGCCTTTAGAACCTTTCATAGAAAGCTCAGCGGTAACCAGCATATTCATTCAACTCGGCCAAGGAATTTTGAAGTTTATGCATGTGGTAATTCATGATGAATTGCCCATATGCATCAGTCAAGGATTGCAGAATAATATCGTTCTGCAGATCCAAGTCCAACTTCACACCGAGCTTCTCAAGCTCTTCCATGTCCTTGATCATTGTCAGACAGTGATCTTGGACTGACTGCCCATCACGCATCTTAGCCTTAAAAAGTCATTTTCGTGACTTGATATTTGGCTGCGCGACTCTGTTCACCAAACATCTCCTGCAGGTGAGCCAACATTTGGCGAGCAGTCCCGATATCTTCATGTTGGCGCTGGAGCTCATCAGACATCGAGCCCAACATGTAGTATCTGGCCTTATTATCTTCGTCAATCCATTTTTCCAGAGACGCTCTCTGTTCAGTGGATGGACGAGCTGGTAAGGTGGGAGGGTCCTGGTCCAAAACATGGTGTTAACTTCTCTGAACCCAAAATAATTTTGTAGTTCCTGAGCCAATCTTTATAATTGGGTCCAGTCAGTCTATGTGTGTCTAGGATACGTGCCAGTGGGTTGGACGCAGACATTTTCCTGTAGAGAGTCAAAGATTCTAGTTAGATACTGTAATTTTGACTTGACCAATTTGTTTAGGGATTTTATTTTTAAACAAATTAGCTCCCACTATTTTCTCGGATCCCTACACTCCCTCTGTAGAGATGCGAAAATCTCCACGATTGATGATTTCTAGTGGGTGGTGCGGTCTCACCAACTGACTCATCACCTCACCTAACAGTTATTGGTGATGGGTTAGCCAATGAGTGAACAACTCTTGTTCAATGATTCTCTAATCATGGTGCACCCAAACTTGGTCTCTAATTCATGAATCTCACCGTATCCGGAATATTGATCCACTCCTTAGTTAAGTCAGACCCACCATTTGCATAGACTGGGTTCCTAATTGGGTCTCTCACCGTATCCGGAAATATTGAGCCCAACTCATCCTCCAGCCCATAGCATCCAATGCCTAATAGACATGGTTGCGTCTTCCCGGTGCAACTGAGCCACTGTATCCAGCCGAGAACAATCAACCCCGGGAAGGGCCCGCACGTCTACAATGGTGGAAGACCTCAGACTTAATCTTTTCTTAGGGAGAATTGATTCAGGTCTCATTAAACTAGACTTGGCTTAGTCATAACAATTATGACTAACCTAGTGGCATGGGTTCAGCTCGGATTATTGACCACCTCAGATCAGAACTGTGTCAACAGATATGGCCAGGTAAGTGAGACCGGTGGAAGGAATATGCCGTTAACTCGCACAAGAACGCATTCAGGTCGAGTAGCTTCCAATTAAAAACCAGTCGGTCGTCTGTGCCAAACTTACCTTAGACACCAAATTGTTGAGTCAGAACCAATTGGGTTAGCCTACAATCCAGACTCTAACCTCTGAGCCTAATTAGGTCTTGCTTGATCGTGACTCGATCTTGACCCAGACTTAATCCTATTAGGCTGGTCAATTTAAGCATTGTTGATCCCATCTAACCAACTCTTGATTCGGTTTGATCAACCGCTTAGACCTAATTGAGCTACCCAAGCCCGAACCCAGTATTATGAATATGTCTTAGATCTGAAATTCTCAATTTTAGACCTAATTAATATTCCATAAACTTAATTCTTAATTAAGTTGGGTTCATAAACAAAATATGCACAATAAATCCTAGGGTTTCAGGATCTAGGGTTTTGCAGAAAGTAAGTTTTGGGTTTCTGATTAAGGACGAACACGCAGCACCCCTACACGTCATAAGAACACCCCATCGAATGGGAAGAGAGGGCCTTTAAACCCTTCTTCATTCTTATGACCGGACGGCCAAGAGGAACGCCTTAATCAGGAACATGTAAATCTACAAAACAGTTATAGATCTATATCATATATCTCATATACAAATTTAGATCTAATCATGGCATATTTTGCATACATCTCATGTATCAAATCATGCATATTTTCAGATCTAAATTATCTCATAATAATCTAAAAAATTAGATTTAAATTGATCTAATCAAAATAAATTCTAATCTAGACAATTATGTAGAACTATTCTACAACTAGTCTAGACATGCATCAATCATATCTCATATGATATTTAAAATTAAATAATTTTTATTTGCTGTTTATCAGATGTTATTATAACACTTATAATATCAAAAAATAGTAAATAAGAAGATCTAAAATATGATTTAATCAGATTAAATCAAAGACATGCAAAACTATTCTATAGAACTATTCTATTCTAGAACTAGTCATGCATATCTTCATGTTCTTAGATCCAAATCATTTAATTTTAATTTTTTCTGATTTCAGATCTGATCACATCTCATGTGACATCTGAAATCACTTTATTTTCTAATTAAAATAAAATTAAAATCAGATCTAAACAATTTAGAACCATGGCTCTGATACCAGTTGAAGGGAAATCCTGATTTCCCGGTCCAGGTTCGTTCCAGATCTGATCAGATCAAGAGATATATTTCAAAAATTTTCTCTTGATCTCAATCAGATCTTGATATGTTTCAGATCTGATTCTTATTATTTTAATAAATAAAATAAAATAAGATAAATTAAATCAAATTTAATTTACCTGATTTGGGTAATCCTATTACCCTGTAGATGATCCTGATTGCAGCGGAAGGTTCTGGATCTTAGCCACGCAAGCGCCTGGCCTCTACCGGTATCCACTCGGGTTGGATCTGGAGATCCTCTTCTTCTCTATCACACCTCCAAAAATTCAGATCTGGATCTGATCTGGAGGATCTTCAAAACTCTTTTGAAGATCTGCAGTCGTCCTTTTGCAGCAGCGCAGCCTTCTTGCTTTTGATCGCCTTTCCTTGATCTGAATCGCACCAACCTAAATCCAAAACACTTTTGGACGTGGAGAGCAAGGGGAGAAGAGACTATGGCATGGAGAAGGAGGGGAGAGGCAGCCTTGGGGCGTGTCTAATTAGCACTTGGAATTAGGGTTGGGCGCAGGGTCTTATTTATAGACCTCTTGTGATCCAACTCCTCTTCCTCCTCAACCAATCACAACCCTTTGTGAAATCAGATCTAAATCTGATTGGTTGGAATAGAGACCCCTGGATTCCTCCTTAGAGGGCGCCTAAGACCAGTCAAACTGGATTCTTAGTAGAACTCTGATTGGAATCCAAAAAGGGAGGTGGAGTCCTTGTCCAACAAGGACTCCTAGGCGCCTCCTACTTGGGCTCACGCCACCCTTGGCGTGCGCCCTTCTCCTTGCCAGGTTCTGGCAGGGGGACAGGCCCCCACCAGCTCTCCAATAGGTGCATGACATGTGGTCAAAAGTCAAAGGGTCAATGGTCAACGTTTGACCAGTCAAAGGTAGACTTTTGACCAAAGTCAAAGAACAAGAAATGGCAGGTGACCAAAAATGGCAGGTAATGTCTTACAAATAAGACAACCTATTCTGACTTGGACAACCTCCAGTCAGACCATATGAAGGCCTCTGATTGAGCACAAACTCCTTTGGCTCAGTCAGGACAACTTATTTATGATAGTAAAAGAAGAACGTTAGGTTCAATCGAGTGCTAGCACGATTTCCTTGAACCTAATTGAATCTCATTCAGATCAATTGAACTAGATCAGTTCAATTGATGATCACCAGATTCAAACCCTTGTTTGTGTGACCCAGTTAGGTTCAGTTCTGTATGGTAATGGGATATGTCATGATCTCTATCATCGACATCATCGAAACTCCTTTCGATGGATCAGAACTCTTCTGATTCGAACAGCTAGAATGATCGATCATCTAAATCATTCTAATTGCTCCCAAAATCCACCAGTGACACCTAGCAGTATATGGTGGCAACCCATCACAGCTGAATGCGAACCTCTTGGTGCAGCTACCTGTGTGATTAAGTTCTTCTATCTTGAGCCCCGATCAGATTAGGGTTAAGGTGAACTCGTCAAACCCTAGTCTCTGTCATATGATGTAATCATTCGATTCGAGTCCAATGTGAAAATCTAAATAGAAACTCTTTCTATTATTTCACTCTACCATGGCCATGGATTTCTGGACTTGATTCTCATGATCATCATAGGGCTACTCCTCTACCACCGAGGTAGATAGATTCCATCTTGATGCAATCCAGTTCCTACAATGAACATGCTATAGCCAACATACACCTCAGGGTTCCATATGGCTAGGAGACCGAGTAATGGTGTAGTCAAACTATAACACCCTCAAGGTGAACTGCCGATGCATCTCAGGTCAAAGAACCAGACACACTACTGCAGCATCGAGTCAGTCATTGACGAGAAGGTAGACTTCCTAATGACTACTCGAGGTGGTCACGCTCAGTGCCCTCGTTCTCTAACGAGTACCTGTACTCTCGCTCCGGTGTCTCCACACCGTAGACTCAAGACTCATCTACTAAAGAGAAGCGATCGTACACCAACCTTCCGGATCAATCACCATCCTCATGATGATCCTATGGTCGGGAGCTGTTTATGAGTTAATAATGATTATTCATGTCTTAAATTTTCAACTCTTGAAAATATGAATTATCATTACCATTAACTCAAAGGATGTATCACAGACATTAAATACATAGGTGTGATAGAAAATAACCCATTTCATTAATTATAGTCAAAATTACAATTTTGCCCCTAGAAGTGTATTACAAGTGTCAGCCAATTCTGGCTTCTAGGGCACATATATCTAACAATCTAATAGGGTCTGGTTCCTCCGTTCTAAAACCCCATTGAGTTGAGGTATTTCAGATGGAGTCCATTGAGAGACTATACCATTTTTCTTGAGATAATCTAGGAATTCTCGACTAAGGTATTCACCTCCTCGATCTGATCGAAGAATCTTAATGGATTTTTCAGTTTGTTTTTCTACTTCATGTCTAAATTCCTTGAACTTTTTAAAAGCTTCAGACTTGTGTCCCATAAGATACACATATCCATACCTAGATAGATCATCGGTAAAGGGGATGAAGTAGATAAAATTACCTCTAGCTGGCACATCAAATGGGCTGCACACATTAGTATGTACTAGGGCAAGAAGATTCATGGCCCTTTCCCCGTGTCCTACGAAAGGAAGTTTAGTCATTTTGCCATGAAGACAAGATTCATAAATTGGATATGACTCGAAAGTCAATGGACTCAATAGCCCGATTTTCTTCAATTTGTTAATCCTATCTTCTGCTATATGACCTAGTCTTAGGTGCCATAGAAACCTATCATTTGGACTATCCCTAGGTCATTTCATGGCATTCACATTTTGCTCAATATTAAAAATAGATACATTAATATGTAACTGGTAAAGACCGTTAATAAGAAAACCTCTTGCAATTTTATTTTTTTCATAAAGAATGTTACAATGGTCCTTAAGAAAACTAATTACATACCCTTCTAGTGCTAGGCATGAAATAGAAATCAAATTCCTGCTTGCTATAGGTATATAATAATAGTCTTTTAAAACTAAGTCTAAACCAGATGGTAGTCGAAGAGGGTATGTTCCCACCATCATGGTAGCAACTCTTGCTCCATTTTTGATGCGTAGGATCATCTCACCATTCCTCAGCCTCCTGCTATCTTCAAGACCCTGCATGGAAGTGCACAAATGAGCACTACAACCAGAGTCAAGCATCCAACTAGATGTAGAAGAAATCATAAGGTTAGACTCAATAATGAGCATACCACCAGAAGGACCTACCTCCTTCTTATTCTTCAGGGTGGCCAGGTAAGTAGGGCAGTTATGCTTTCAGTGGCCGTCATTGTTATAATGGAAACACTTTTCTTTGTCAGCGGCCTTCTTCTTCAGCTTTATCTTTTTCTTCTTTCCTCCTTCCACCTTCTGCTTTTTTACAGACTTCTTCTTCTTTTCGAAAGACTTTCTCTTGGATGAAGTCCATTCCATAACAGGCACTGAGCCTTTAGAACCTTTCATAAAAAGCTCAGCAGTAACCAGCATATTCATAAGTTCGGCCAGAAAATTTTGATGTTTATGCATATGGTAGTTCATGATGAACTGCCCATATGCATTAGTTAAGGATTGCAGAATTATATCATTCTACAGATCCAGGTCTAACTTCACTTCGAGCTTCTCAAGCTCTTCTAAGTCCTTGATCATCATCAGATAATAATCTTGGATTGACTATCCATCACGTATTTTAGTCTTGAAAAGTCATTTAGTGACTTGATATTTAGCTGCGCGACTTTGTTCACCAAACATCTCTTGTCGGTGGGCCAACATTTGGCGGACAGTCCTAATATCTTCATCTTATTACTGAAGTTCATCAGACATCGAGCCCAACATGTAATATCTGGTCTTATTATCTTTATCCGTCCACTTATCATGAGGTGCTCTCTGTTCGACGGTTGGACGAGCTGGTAAGGTGGGAGGGTCCTGATCCAATACATGAGTTAACTTCTCAAAATCCAAAATAATTTTTAAGTTCTAGAGCCAATCCTTGTAATTGGATCTGGTCAGTCTATGGGTGTCTAGGATACGTGCTAGTGGGTTGGATGTAGACATTTTTCTATAGAGAGTCAAAGTTTCTAGTTAGATATTGTAATTAAGACTTAACCAATTTATTTAGGAGTTTTATTTTTAAACAAATTAGCTTTTACTATTTTCTCGGATCCCTACACTCCCTCTGTAGAGATGCGAAAATCTTCACGATTAATGATTTTTAGTGGGTGGTGTGGTCCCACCAACTGACTCATCACCTCACCTAATAGTTATTGATAATGGGTTAGCCAATAAGTGAACAACTCTTATTTAATGATTCTTTAATCATGGTGCACCCAAACTTGATCTCTAATTCATGAATCTCACCATGCCCGAAATATTGATCCACTCCTTAGTTAAGTCAGACCCACCATTTGCATAGATTGGATTCCTAATTGAGTCTCTCACCGTGTCTGGAATATTGAGCCCAATCCATCCTTCAGCCCATAGCATCTAATGCCTAATAGATATGGTTGCATCTTCTTGGTGCAACTGAACCACTATAACCAGCCGAGAACAATCAACCCCAGAAAAGGCCTACACATCTATAATGGTGGAAGACCTTAGACTAAATATTTTCTTAGGAAGATTTGATTTAGGTCTCGTTAAACAAGACTTAACATAGTCATAACCATTATGACTAACCTAGTGGCATGAGTTAGCTTGAATTATTGACTACCTCAGATCGGGATTGAGCCAACAAATATGGCTAAGTAAGTGAGACCGGTGGAAGGGATATGCTATTAACTCGACAAGAATGCATTTGAGTCGAGTAGCTCCCAATTAAAAATCAGTCGGTCGTATCTGCCAAACTTACCTTAGACACCAAATTGTTGAGTTAGAATCAATCGAGTTAGCCTATAATCCAAACTCGAACCACCGAACCTAATTAGGTCTTAGCTTGATCAATCACTTACGTGACTCGATCTTAACCCAGACTTAATCCTATTAGGCTGGTCAATTTAGGAACTGTTGATCCCATCTAACCAACTCTTGATTCGATTTGATCAACCGCTTCGACCTAATTGAGCTACCCAAGCCCGAACCCAATATTATGAATATGTCTTAGATCTAAAATTCTCAATTTTAGAACTAATTAATATTCTATAATCTTAAGTCTTAATTAAGTTTAGGGTTCATAAATGAAACATGTATATTAAATCCTAGGATTTCAGGATCTAGGGTTTTGCAAAAAGTAAGTTCTTGATTTTTTATTAAGAACGAATGCACATCACCCCTACACATCATAAGAACACCCCATCGAATGGAAGGAGAGGGTATTTAAATCCTACTTTCTTCTTATGACTGGACGGCCAAGGAGAACGCCTTAATCAAAAATATACAAAACTACAAAACTAGTTAGATCTACATCATATATCTCATATACAAAAATTGATCAAGCTATAAACATATTTTACATATATCTCATATATCATATCATGCATAATTTTAGATCTAAATTATCCCATAATTATCTAAAAAATTAGATTTAAATTGATCACATCAAAATAAATTAAAATCTAGATAATTATGTAGAACTATTCTACAACTAGTCTAAACATGCATTCATCATATCTCATATGATCCAAAAATTAAAAAAATTTATTTTTTATTTTTTAGATATTATTATAATAATTATAATATAAAAAAATAATAAATAAATAGATTTAAAATTATAACTTAATCAAATTAAATTATGAACATGCAATACTATGTGTAGAATAGTTCTATTTTATAACTAGTCATGCATCTTGTAAAACTTAGATCTAAATTATTTAATTTTAATTTTTTTAATTTTAGATCTAATCACATCTCATGTGACATCTAAAATCTCATACATAATAGATTAAAAATAAATTTAAATTAGATCTAAATAATTTTTAGAACCTGGCTTTGATACCAGTTGAAGGGATAATTTTCATTTCTTAGGTCAGGTTCGTTCAGATCTGATTGGATCAAGAGAGATATTTAAAAAATTTCTCTTATAAATCTAGATCAGATCTAAGATATTTTAGATCTAATTTTATAGATCTAATAAATAAAAATAAAAATAAATTAAATCTAATTTAATTTATACCTTGATGTTGGGTAATCAGATTATCCTTTGATGATCCTGTTGTTTGCCTGAGGTTCTGGATCTAGCCATGCAAGCACCTGGCCTCTATCGGTATCCACTTAGGTTGAATCTAGAGATCTTCTCCTTCTTTATCACCTATCCAAATATCAAATTTAAATCTATTTTGGAGGATCTTCAAAACTCCTTTCGAAGATCTATAGTCATCTCTGTAGTAGTGCTGCCTTCTTCCTTTCTCGTCACCTTTCTCTTGCCTGAATCGCACCAAATTGGAGCCCAAATCTCCTTAAGCATGGAGAGGAGAGAGAGGAATAGAAGATGGTATGAAGGAAGGAGAGGGGCAGCCTTAGGGCATGGGCTAAGAGAGAACTCTTTTAAAGTTAGGCGCAGACAGGGTTTATATAGACCCTACTGCGCCATGCAGTACCACATCATCCGGGCCAATCACGTTGCTTCATGCAATCAGATCTAAATCTGATTAGTGGGATGATATCATCTAATCCAATCAAATGAGAGCCCCCTTAATTCATCCTTAGATGGCACCTAAGACTGGTTAAAGTCTATTTCTAGGTGCCACCTAAGTAGAATCCAAGAAGCAACCTGGAGTCCCATCTATATGGGACTCCAGGCGTCCCTATCCATGGGCGCACGCCTCCTTAGGTGTGCAACCCCTCATTTCTAATTTCTAGCAAGGAGACAAGCCCCTATCTATTCTCTTATGGGTGCATGACACATGGGCAGATGTCTAAGTGTCAAAGGTCAACGTTTGACCAAGTCAAAAGATAAGAATTAGCAGGTGATGAAAAATATTAGGTATTGTCTCAAATTTATCTCATAAATTAAGACAATCCTTTTTTAACCTGGACAAGCTCTAGTCATACCAATTAAAGGTATCTAAGTGAGCATAAATATATTTGGCTCAGTTGAGATAACTTTTAATGATAGTAGAAGGAGAACGTTAGGCTCAATCATGTGCTAGCACGATTTCCTTGAATCTAATTAAATCTTATTCAAATCAATTGAACGGAATTAGTCTAATTGATGATATCCAGATCTAAACCCTTATTTGTGTGACTCAGTTAGGTTTAGTTCTATATGGTAATGGGATATGTTGTGATCTCTATCATCGACATCATTGAAACTCCTTTCGATGGATCAGAACTCTTCCGATTCAGACAACTAGAATGATTAATCATCTAAATCATTCTAATTGCTCCCAAAATCCACCAGTGGCACCTAGCAGTATATGGTGGCAATCCATCAAAACTGAAAACAAACCACTCAGTGTAGCTACCTATGTGATTAAGTTCTTCTATCTTGAGCCTCAATCAGATTAGGGTTAAGGTGAACTCGTCAAATCCTAATTTCTGCCATATGATTTAACCATTCAATTCAACTACGATGTGAAAACCTTAATAGAAACTCTTTCTATTATTTCACTCTACCATGGCCCTGGGCTTATGGACTTGATTCTCATGATCCTCATAGGGCTGCTCCTCATCCATCGAGGTAGATAGATTCCCTCTTGGTGCAATCGAATTCCTACAATGAACATTCTATAGCCAATATATACCTCAGGATTTTGAATGGCTAGGAGATCGATTCATGGTGTAGTCAAACTATAACACCCTCAAGGTGAACTATCGATGCACCTCAGATCAAAAAACTAGATACACCACTACAGCTTTGAGTCAGTCATCGATAAGAAGGTAGACTTCCTTATAACTGCTCGAGGTAGTCACGCTCAGTGCCCTCGTTCTCTAACGAATACCTATACTATTGCTTCGATGTCTCTACATTGTAGACTTAAGACTCATCTACTATAAAGAAGCGATTGTACACCAACCTTTCGGATCAATTACCATCCTCATGATGATCCTACGGTCGGAAGTATTTTATGAGTTAATAACGAAAATTCATATCTTAAATTTTCAACTTTTGAAAATATGAATTATCATTATCATTAACTCAAGGGATGTATCATAGATACTAAATACATATTTATGATAGAAAATAACCCATTTTATTATTTATAGTCAAAATTATAATTTTGCCCCTAGAAGTGTATTACAAGTGTCAGCCAATTCTGGCTTCTAGGGCACACATATCTAACAATAGGCTGCTCAATTCTCTACCTCTTTATAGGCTCTGCTGATCCACTAGCCTCCCCTCGTCGAAGTCTCCCAAAGATGGTGTTGATTATGCTAAGCGGGGGTCGATCTCCTTACTACTCCTTCCTCCTTGATGGTTCTAGCGGTGGGAGGCCCCTCGATCGATCCTCCCATCCTTCAAGCCGACGTCGCAGGAATCGACCGAGCCTACCCTGCCTGATGAGCTTCTTAATCTCATCTTAGAGCTGAATGCATTTTTCAGTATCGTGATCGTGGTCATGGTGGTAGAGGTAGTACTTATTGGGATTATGCTTATCGAGATGAGTACGCATCCTCTTTGACCTTGGCAGCTGCTCCTTGATCTCCATCAGAACCTAGGTTTTTGGAGCATTGAGGGAGGTGTAGTTATGAAATCTTTTGGGGGTGAGCCCCATCGTGCCCTTCTGTTAGGACTTCTTTGACGACAAGCTCAAGGGAGAGTTCAGGCTTGCTTGTGCGTTGAAGGAGTTCGCGAGCATGACTGAGCTTCATTCGGCTTTTCTTCAATTATGGGCTTGCTACATTCGCTTGCCTGCCACTCTCTCATGGCTTTCTCATCCTTTAATTTGAAGGCCTCCTCAGCTCGAGCATAACCTTCAGCCCGAGCTAGCAAATCAATAAAATCCTTGGGGTACTTCTTCTCCAGAAAGAATAGAAAATCATTCTTCTGAAGGCCGCCCTTAAGCATGGCCATAGCAATCGACTAGTCTAGATTTCAGACCTCTAGTGCAACAGCATTGAAGCAATTGACATAAGCTCAGATGGTCTCTCCTTTCTACTGCTTGATGTTGATGATGGAGTTCGAGCCTCACCTTGGATGTCGGCTATTGATAAAGTGAACCATAAACTAATGGCTCATTTGGTCGAAAGAAGAGATTTTGCCCGACTTTAACATCGAGTACCAGTTTTTCACTACTTCATTCAAAGTAGAAGAGAAAGCTCGACATAGAATAGCATTCGGTACGTCATGGAGCAGCATCATAGTCTGGAAGGCCTTCAGATGGTCAATCGGATTAGTGGTTCCATCATAGCTTTTGAACCGGAGGAGTTTGAAGTTCAATAAGATGGGTTCTGGCATGATTCTCTAGGAGAAAGGATGGTCAGTACAGATGTTATTATGATTACCTAGGGCAGCATGGTGGAGCTCCTCAATCTGTTGATTCATTTCTTAGAGTTTTCGATCGAGGGCCTGATCTCGATCGTGGATCTCGGAGGGTTTTGGAATATAGATAAGGAAGGTCTATTCTAGGGATGAGTCATGATCAGAATAGGGGCTCTTTGCTTTCTATTTCCTCTTCTCAGAGGTGACGGATCTGTTGACCTAGGTATGTCACCTTAGGACCAGTTCTTGACATCCCGATTGGGGGTTCTCTGGTTGAACTATCGCTGGAGGCTATTGCATGGCCTGCACCATCTTAGTGAGTTCTCAGACCTGCTGCATCAATAGGTTAAACTACTCTGGATCCACCATTATTGCTAGCGGAGGAGGTTGCAGTGCCGATGAGGTAGAAGAATTTTGATTAGATCTGGTGGTGGAGGTGGTGGATCTTTGAGTGATCTTCTTCAGAGACATTTTGAGAATGAGGGAGAGAATGGAGATGACCCTTGAAGGAGAAAGCTCACAGGATTGATTGAGCACTCCTTTTAGAACAAGAGCTCAGGGGGGCCCTTCCTCTAGCACCAATTCTATTGGTGCAAAATTTGATTGACGCCAAAATTGATGCTGAAGTTGGAGAGGATGAGATCATCGCTGGTGACCAGTAAAATAAGTCTTGCCTAGAGTCAGGGGTGGTGGCTCCGGCAAGACCCTCCAACGATCAAGTCAGCTCTTTTGACCAATAAAAATGGAGTACTCAGAAAAGAAAGTGGTAGAGTATCGAGAAGGAGAAGAGAGCTTTCGGATCAAAAGCATATCTAGAGGGTCTCTTAAATAGGTAGAGCCTGTAACAAATTGATAATGACAGCCGCAATCATCTGGTAGTAGGCCATTCAGAATCATGTGCAGTTTGTTGTGAAGGATAGTGTCTATTATCATGATGTGCCAACCTATTGGGACCTGATGGCTAAAGTTTGGACAGGATAGCTGCAGGTGATGAAGAGTTCCTAGTTATTGTTATTTCAGAGGAGCTCGGAGGTTATCGAGGTTGACTATGCATAGGCAGTTGCTCGCTATTTGCTATATCGAGGGCATGCACCGAGGTCCTTTCAGACTACTGGAAGGGGTCCAAACAGAATTTTGCTAGGAGAGAAGCTCAACCGAGCAGAGCCCTTTAGGCAATTGGAAGAAGTATGGAAGGAGTTCAACTAGCAGAGAGGTCTGGCTAGAGGAGAAGTCCAGAAGGAGTTTGATTATAGGAGAAGTTTAGTTGGAGGAGAAGTCAAGGAGGAGTTCGACTGTAGGAGAAATCCAGAAGGAGTTCGACTGGTGGAGAGGTCCGGCTGGAGGAGAAGTCTAGGAGGAGTTCGACTATAGGAGAATCTGACTAGAGGAGTTCAACTGCAAGAGAAGTCTGGAAGGAGTTCGACTGTAGGAGAAGCCCGAAAAGAGTTTGACTGGCAAAGAGACCTGGCTGGAGGAGAAGTCTGGGAGGAGCTTAATAGGTCCCCAAGCTGGTCAGGCTAAACTACCCAATGGGCTGCTGTCACTGTTCAAGTTCATCTGAAGGGGATCCAATGATAGGAGGGTGGTCGAGATCGCTATGAGACTAGACATTTAGCTGAACTTCAGGGCTATCTCCAACAAATCTAAAAGAATTTGGGACCATGGAAGCAAGAAAAATATCTAAAAATCCAAAAAGAGCTATGACAAAAGGAAGAATCGGAAGATGAAGTCCAGTACGAAGGACTTCAGTGTACAAATAGAAGTGATCCAAGGGAGGAGCATAAGCTCGGTCACTCGGCTTGAGGAGTTTCAATTCGTACTCTGAAGGCATCCTTACTGAATCCTTATCAGAGAAGGTCATCAGGGCATAGAGAACAAGGGATTATTTCAACTATGAAAATTGGATGAGGTGCTATCCTAAGCTTGGCTTCTACCCTAGATTCGGGATTTTGGGAGTTTGGGTCGGCCGAGCTCCTAGAATCAATAAATCAGGATACTTTCAAAGATATTTGGATCAAAATAAATCTAAAAAATTTTAAGAAATGAAGAAAAAAGAATAGTGAGATCTCGAAAGGAAAAGATAATGAAGTCCACCTAGGAAACCCGAGGAAAATCCAAAAAATAAGTGAAAAATAGAGAAACAAAGGGAGATGGATGAGAAACTAACCTAAGTTAGATGAAGAGCTTGGGGAGGTGATTGGAAGGACAGAAAGTGGTTGAGAAGGACGTCAATGACTGGAAAATCACAACACAAGAAGAGCAGGGTATTTGAAGGAAGCAAAAAGTGAAGGAAGGAGAGGGAGAACTTTGATGGAGATGAGAAGCCAGGGAAGGAAAAGAAGTCTAAATAACGAGAAGTCTAAAATGGTTATGATTACAGATCCTCCTCAGCCAGTCCCGACCTGCCATGTATCCCGTCCATCATGCCAATCTCTAACGCCTAACAGAGCAATAATTGTGCTATACGTGGATCCCTACACTGGACGAGTTTTCAAAGGAATGCATCTCTTTGGGTCATTCATCCATTAAGAAGCTTTGGTGCTAGAGGAAAATGCAAAGATTTTTTCATCGCTTGAGAGAGGGAAGGCGACAAAGGACTTCAGCCACTATAATTTTTTTACTCCCTTCATTCGAAATTTGAACTTAGGAGTAGGGGGACAAGTGTTACGGGTAAAATAATCTCTGTCGAAGTCTTTGGCGGCCGACCTTCATTCTCTAAAATTTATCGATCTTCTCAGCAACAATTCCATACTATAGAACTTATCAAAAGTATACTAAAGTCCGACACGATGAACTTGGGTAATAAAGAGAAGTGTCATTTCACTAACTTTGCTTCTAGGCACAGGATGAATAAAAGGATCTTTGGTATCGAGGTCCCGACCCATTCGACCCTAGCGAATAGTGGATTTTGGGGATAGTCAACCCCCTATTGCAAATGACGGACTTCTCCCATTCGAACTCCTTCCAGCCGTGCTCCCGCTAGTAGCGCTTTTGCCATCTGAACTCCTTCCAGCCATGCTCCCTTCAGTAGCGCTCTTGCCATCAGAACTCCTTCCAGCCGCACTCCTTCCAATAATGCTCTTAGCATCCAAACTCCTTCCAACCACGCTCCCCGTGCTCCCTCCAGTAGTGCTCCTGCTATCTGAACTCCTTCTAGTCATGCTCCCTTCAGTCGTACCTCTTCTAGTCAGATTTCTTCAAAAAAAACTATCCTTGATTAGCTGGCCAAACTTCTCTAGGTCATCGAGGGAAGCACCAATAGATTATAATTAGCCCCATCAGGTCCAGTTCATCCTCTTCCACTTAACAGTCAATCTCCAAGTTCGGCCAATCTCAAGTTCTTCATCCCAACACATACAAGTCTACATACGAGTGCAGAGGTTCAACCTGAACTTCTATTATGGATCTCCAACAAGCTAGTAAGTCGTGATAAATAACAACCCACTTTCCATAACAAACTCCACATGGCCCGAATGACCCACTAGGAGGCAGTTACAATTGTCACTATCAGTTTGCTACATACTCTATCTATATAAAGGATCCTCCAGATATTCTTTCTTCCGTAAGCTCAAACTCTCTGTCCTTACTCTACTCATTTTTTTCTGAGCACTCCATTCTTATTGAGGTGGGGAACTAACTTGACCGTCGGAGGGTCCTGTCGGAGCCAATTCTGACCAAAACTTTATCTTGTAGGTCTCATCAACGATCCTAACCTCTCCAGCTCTAGCAATCTCGAGCATCTGCACCATTTTCTACACCAATAGATTGGTTGTTGGAGTTTGTTTTATTTCAAACTTTAAACATTGGGTGGACATTATTTGAATAAGTCAAAATAGTTTGATTTAATTCAAACTAGGATAGGAGGTTGAAGGGTGTCAACCAATCTTATTTGGATAAGATGGCGCACGCCCATGCTTTTTGTTTGATAAAAATGTACATAAAAAGGAGAGGAGGTGCCTCATATTTGATCTAAAGTCCTTCTACTTTAAGTCTTTGACCCGATCAATGACTTAAAGCCTAAGGACTTGTAGTTCCCTATTTCTATAAATAGGGAACCTGCTAAAGAGTTTAGCAATTATAATTTTAGAAACTATGAAGCCCTACCTCTCTTCCTTCATGCCTCCTCCATCTTCTCTTTATTTCCTCTCTCTCTCTATCCCATGCCCAAAGGAGGTGGGCTGATCAAGTATTCAAGAAGTTGGGTGATGCTTATAGGATTTGGTGTGGTGCTCCCAAGCTTAGGGAGGCTACGAGAGGAGCCAGGGTGTTGGCTCTAGAAGTCTAGGATGGGTGTAAGTCTTAGGGCTAGGACAAGAGTTGTCCTAGGGTGAAGGCAGCATGTAGCCTTGCATGGGCTCGAGGTTTAGGTGTGAAGACCTTGAGGGGATTCGGTAGGTGCTGCGGAGATCTGGGATAGAAGGTGGAGCAAAGAACCAAAGTCAGAAGAAGAATCAGCCAAAACAAGGGGCTGACACATAGGTGGGTTGGCTTGGATATATAGTCAAGCTGGCTCGGACTAAGATCGAGTCTGCTTGGGGTTTAATCAATCCAACTGTCTTAGGCAGATAGAAGACAGGATTCAAACAAGATGCAGTCAAGTCAGCTCGACTATTGATAGAGCCGGTTCGATGGTGGCAAATAGAACTGGATAGGATTTTTTGTTTGAGTCTTAAGATCTTGCCCAATAAGATCTTTAGGTGGTTAACTCATGTATGGGTTGGGTTTAGATCCAAGGGATGAGAGCATGGGAGACATGGGTGTACATGGACTCGATGAGTGCTTTCATATATTGGGTTAGCCTAGGAGAATTTTTCAGTTGGAGTTTGAATTTATTAGGATTCATGTGGTATAGCAAAAATCCTAGGGTATATAAACCTAGATATTGTAATCTTTATAAGGAGTGGAATCAATATAGAGCTTTTTTCTCTAACTCTCTTCTCTCTTTTCTCTCTAGTTCTAATGCCAAGCCCTAGGTGCCGTCATCAACTTTTGCTCTTCTTTATATTTTTGGATTAACACCCAGGTTCGTGCAAGAGATTGGATCTATGACTATAGTTTCGAGTAGCCGTAGGCACAACAGTTGGGATCAGACCAGTACTGATTGTTCCAACACTTGATATCAGAGTCTGATTGATCATGAAGGAGGAAGAAAATCAAGTTTCAATAGAGATGTAGTGAGATTCAAATCTAAGGTTTTCTCCAGGCTTCATGAGGAAGAAAGAGATCTAAGGGCTACTGTCCATCATTCCTTAAGATAATTTTCAGATCTACTTATTGGCTATTTTTGATTTGATTTGATCATGGAGAACAGTGGGTTGAAGGTAGGATTTGAGAAGTTTGATGAACAGGATAGTTTCATGATGTGGAAGTTAGGATGGAGGATCTGCTGATTTAGATGAGGCTAGATTCGATCTTGGAGGATAGGTTGGAGGAGATGATAGACAAAAAATGGAAGTCCTTGGAGAAAAGGGCATGTGCCATGATTAAGATTTGTCTAATAAATGAGGTGCTGTATGGCATGTTGGAGGAGAAGACACCCAAGGATTTATGGTTGAGGTTGCATATATAGTTGGTGCTGAAAAAGCAACTGTATAGCCTTTGGATGCAGGAGGACGAGGATGTTGCGGGACATATTCAATGTTTCGACTGGATGAGCATGGACTTGCTCAACACTAGGGTGGAGCTCGAAGAGAAGGGCAAGAGTTTATTGCTACTATGTTCGCTATTCGAAAGCTTTGATTCATTGGTAATTACACTGCTGTATGGTAAGGAGACATTGATGTACGAGGGGATCGTATCAGTGCTAAGGTCCAATGAGTAGTGAGAATGAATGATAAAGAGGAAGATCTTTTAGGAGGGTCTCATGGTGTTAGAGAGGTTTGGCAAGGCAAGAAGAAGGGTTGGCAAAGAGACAGCAAGGGATCCAAGAAGTGCTTTAAGTGTGGTGAAGAAGGACACTTTAAGCGGGAGTGTCCACTTTGGAAGAAGTGCAAGGAAGGAAAAAAGTTAGATTCTATTATTTCAATCACTACAAATGAAGAGTCGGACGAGCTCTTAGTGGTTTTAGAGGAGCCTGTGGGGTGCAGTGTATTCGAGATAGTTTTAGAGGGGTCCGTGGAGTGCGAAGGGTCTGAAGGAGCGGTGACTATATTTGAGGTGCAGCGGTAGGCCCAATAGTGCAGCATTAGGTGGTTGGTCTCTGGGGACTCGATTACAAAGTCAGCTTCTACGACATCAGAGAGACTTCAATTTTAGATGGAGCACCAGACAGAGGTGGCTTCACTAGTGGAGAGAGTTTTGATATGAGTTCAGAGTGGAGGAGTGCAGGAGGATCAATATCCTAGCACTAATGCTGGAGATGCACAGTTTCAGATGGAGCAGCAAGTATGGATGAACAAGCAAAGTTCTAAGGAGACCATGTCAAGGTATGCAGTGGATGCTAGTATAGGATTGCTGTAGATTCTCCATGAAAGTATAGGATAAATGATGCAGCTGCCAAGTAGAAAGGTGCACATAATTTTTAGGATGGTGCTTAGGAGCAAGCCAAGGTCTTCAACGGTAGTGGCGATCATACCAAAGGCCTCAAAGGAAGCTCAACAGTTGAAGAAAGATGGCAGTGGCAAGGTGTGCACAAGTAGCTATCAGGGCATGCATCGATAGTCGGATCGTGTAGAAAAATATTACCAGGTGTGCCAAGGCTTGGGCACAGCAAGGTGGAGATTATAGGATTTGGTGTGGTTCTCCCAAGCCTTGGGGGCCCACGAGAGGAGCCAGGGTGTTGGCTCCGGGAGTTGTCTTAGGGTGAAGGCGGCATGTAGCCCTGCATGGGCTAGAGATTCACGTGTGAGGACCTTGAGGGATTTTGGTAGGTGCACCAGAGACTTAGGATACAAGATGGAGCAAAGGACCAAAGCTAGGCAAAGAATCAACCAACAAAAGGGGCTGACAGATAGGTGGGCTGGCTCGGATATGCAATCGAGCTGGCTCAGGCTGAGATCGAGCCAGCTTGAGGTGCAATCGAGCTAGCTATGTCACGTAGATAGAAGATAGGGTTCAGACAAGACGTAGTCGAGCTATCTTAGCTAGTGACAGAGCCGACTCGACGGTGGTGAACAGAACTAGATAGGATTTTTTGTTTGAGTCTTAAGGCCTAGCCCAATAATGTCTTAAGGTGGCTAACTCATGTATGGGTTGGATTTAGATCCAGGGGATAAGAGCATGAGAGACATGGGCGTACATAGGTTCGATGAGTGCTTTCTTGTATTGGGTTAGCCTAGTGAAGTTTTTCAGCTAAAGTTTGGATTTATTAGGGTTCATGTGGTATAGTAGAAACCCTAGGATATATAAACCTAGGTATTGTAATCTTTACAAGTAGTGGAATAAATATAAAGCTTTTCTCCCTAACTCTCTTCTCTCTAATTTCAATGCCAATCCCTAGGTTCCACCATCAACTTTTGCTATTCTTTATATTTCTGGATTAACACCCATGTTTGTGCAATAGATCGAATCTATGACTGTGGTTTCGAGCAATCATAGGCACAATAATTGGTATCTGACTAGTACCAATTGTTACAACACTGCTTGCACAAGGGAAGAAGAAGATCCGATCATGTGCTAAGCCAGTTGCTACAGATGATTAGATTGAAGGTAGATCCAAAGATCTAGATCTTACTTGCTGAAGTCAGATCAAAGCTAGAGAAGACATCTAGATCAAAACCCAAATGGATACTGTTAGATGTATGCTCTAGAAGCCAGATTAGCCAACACTTGTAATACATTCTAAGAGCATAATTATAATTTTAATTTATTAATAAAATTGGGTTATTCTTTCAATCACATATGTATATTAAGTATCTATGATTCATCCTTTGGGTTAGAGTTGAAATTTTGAGACATATGTTATCATAATTAACTCATAAACTACTCTCAATTGTAGGATCATCATGAGGATGGTGATCGATTCAAAAGATTGGTGCATATTCACATTCTTATGATAGATGAGTCTTGAATCTACGGTGTGGAGATATTAGAGTGAAAGTATAAGTGCTTGTTAAGAACAAGGATATTGAGCATGACCAACTTCGAGTAGTCATAAAGAAGTCTACCTTCTTGTCGATAACCTGCTCAATGCTGTAGTTGTATGTCTAGTTCTTTGAGCTAAGGTGCATCGATAGTTCATCTTAAGAGTGTTATAGTTTGACTACACCATAACTTGATCTTCTAGTCATTTAAAATCCTGAGGTATATGTTGGCTATAGCATGTTCATTATAGGAATTGGATCACACCAAGATAGGATCTATCAACCTCGGTAGAGGAGGAGTAGTCCTATGGTGATCATGAGATTGAGTCCCAAAGCCTATGGCCATGGTAGTGTGAAATAATATAAAGAAATTTCTATTAGGGTTTCATATCGGACTCGAATCAATTAATTCAATTATATGACAGGAATTGAGTTTGATGAGTCTACCTTAACCTAGATTCTATTGGGACTCATGATAGAAGAACCTAATCACATGATAGTTGCACCAAGAGGTTCATATTTAGTTATAATGGATTGCCACCACATATTGTTAGGTGTCACTGGGGAATTATGAGATCAATTAGAATTATCTCACTGATCGATAATTCTAATTGAACGAATCAGAAAGAGTTCTGGTCCATCGAATGGTGTTTCGATAATGTCAATGATAGAGATCACGACATATCCTATTTTCATATAGAATTGAATATATTGGATCATACAAATAAGAATTTGGGTCTGGATTGTTGGAAAACATGCAAGGTTTCATGCATTGATTTCAAAACTTTTTTGAAACAAGATGCAATGAAAGATATAGATTAAACTATTTAATCTAATAATGCATGCAATCTAATCACTAAACCTTACATCTAGGATCTATGACATATCATGAAGCAAACATAAATTTGAAAATTAAAACATTGATTGGTATTGATCACATCAGTACCTTAGATCGAGAATACTTCTAGAAAACCCTAGATCATATCTAGGTCAAGAAGAGATCGAATCTCTTACCTTCGCATGGGTCGAGAACACCATGGCTGATTTCATTTTTGTCCTTATTGCTGGGAGCCACATTGCACATTCAGCCTCTATAGGTTGTTCATATGAAGTTGTCACTCTGATTGGAGATTCGTCCTACGAAGATCCGCTTGAAGTGCTAGCTTCTCATGGATCCCTCCTAAATGTCGATCTATAAATTTTTTTTTAGATCTCTTGGACACTCCAAGAGATGAAGATAAGGAGGAGGATGAAGGAAGAAATACAACTTTTGGATCTCCCAAAAGGAAGAAAAATAAAAGGCTTAAAGAAAGATCTTTAAGAGAAGACTCATCTTCTCTTCAGGACATCAACCATTAATGTCCTAAATAGATCTTCATACCTTGACAAGATGAAACCCTTTCTCTTGTCTTCCCATGCTCTTTATTTCACTTTTTATTTGATATTTTTTCTTATAAAAAAATCTCACAAAAGATTAGGAAGAAGAGATTTTCAAAGAAATCCTAAGAGAAGATAATCTTCTCTTCTTCTTCTCTAATCAGGACAATAATGCCCAACTGCTTGGAGCACCTAACCTCCCACTCCCTTGGCCTCTTTGTCTTTGGATTTTTACCATGGAGTATCATGATTTCTCATGCCATAATTCATTTAAATATGATGCGTACCCTTTTTTAGGAAGACTAGGTGAAAACCTAGTCTTAAAAGGAAACCAACCAAAGAGTTTGTGGGGCATCCAACTCTTGGATGCCTTCCCAATATTTTTGTACATGGGCTACCAGGAATTAACGCCCAAAAGAAGGAAAAAAGACATGGAAAAAATCAGGTAAAGGGGCATACAAAAATAATAGTTAGTGCAAAGAAGTGAGGAAGAGTTTTGGATTTCTAAAACTCTATCAAGAGTAGTTCAAATCCAAACTAATTTCCAAATTTAACCATGTTAAATTTGATTCCAAAATAATAGGAGATTGGGTGTAGAAGAGGCTTCTTAGGCATAGAAAAAATTATGTAAAATTCTAAAATAAGGTGGGCATGGGGCTTTCTTCTTAGGTGCAAGAGAATAGGATGAGTCCTAGTCCAACTAGTACTTTCCAATGTGGACTAGGTCAAAGCCAATTTAAATCTTATTTAAATCAAATTAAATGCAATCTTATTAAGGATAATCCTAGATCAATTAGGAACCAAATTAAATTAGATCAAACCAAATTTAAATCTGATTTAAATCCTAACTTAATTAGGAATTAGGTAAACTCAAGTCTTAGTCTA
Source organism: Cocos nucifera (assembly GCA_006176705.1). Classification (NCBI taxonomy): domain Eukaryota; kingdom Viridiplantae; phylum Streptophyta; class Magnoliopsida; order Arecales; family Arecaceae; genus Cocos; species Cocos nucifera. The sequence continues at coordinate 778,525 of QRFJ01000043.1, read as the reverse complement.
ATAAGGAATTGTTTTTCCCTTGGAATTGACTTATCCAATAAATCAATTGGACTTAATCTAATTAAATCTAAACTAATTCTAATTGAATCTAATTTAATTATACTTGATCTTACCCTGATTGCTCAATCAGATTAAGCTAATTAGCAATCTAATTACTAATCAATCCTCCTACAACACTTGCACTTGATCGATCATCAATTGCATTGATGATTCGATCACTTAACGGTTCTCAATCATCGATCAACCATCCAATCAAGTAGCAATCTTTAATGTGTGTGACCCTATAGGTTCAAACCTAAGCTGAAAGCATAGGAACCAATTCTTGTATCAATCAAAATGGCCATCTAGCAATGCTACCTGACGTCCGGATAGGTCGAATTATGTAAAGCAACATTCTTAGAATCCTGACCTATGGTTATCGTATAATTCATCCCTTTGATCAATAATGCTCAGGATGACATCGAGTTAGCTATCAATACTCATATAAGTCATCCATATTATGTCTCAAAATTTTGCAAATCCGATGACTCTTCACGAGGATTACCTAGGAGTAGGTTTTGCTAAATTAAAATACAGCAAGACATTAATTTTCTAAAGTTAATCAGGAGAGATCAATCCCATCTTGACTCACACACTGACTCTACAAGTACTTGACTGTATGCAAAAATCTTTATGATCCTATATTAGAAATATAGATAGTTTGGCACTAAAGTACAGGGAGTTGCTTGCAAGTCACTATGGTGATCTCAGGTCAGAGGGATACTTATATCCATTGGCCTTAGCAAGCTACTCTTGATAGAAGAATGCTACATTGATCATGTTCAATATAGATGTACTCCTATATCTCACCTGCATACCATACCAGTGTCTTCATACCACTTGGTTATGAGGACAATCAATGTATATGACTTACAGCAACCTACACTCGATAAGTTATTATCCTTGTTAATAACTTATCATTTGATCGTGAATAATTTAAGAACTATCTGATAAATCCTCCTTTATCGATTGAGTATGGTTTTAAGAATTTAATCTTAATTTAGGAATTCATTTAAGAAAGATAGAACTTTTATGATGAATAAGCCAACTACTATTATTTGATAATTCATATACTAGCTCCAATCATCTACAACTTAGATGATTGGCTTTAGGACACATTTCTTAACAACTCCCACTTGGACTAAAGCCAATCAAAATAATATCAAATATCCTATCTTCCACTTGAGCTCGTAGAACTCCTTAGTTTCGAGGCTTTAGTAAATGGGTCAGTCAAGTTCTTCTTTTCTATCGATCTTTTAAAGTCAACGTCACCCCGATCTAAAATCAAAGATAATAGTGATGTAGAGTATACTGGTCTTGTGGTGTACCTTTAGTTCTTTAGTCTGAGCTATGGCTCTAGTGCTACATTAGGACTGAACCATTGATTGAGGATGCCTCTCCAAGCTTTCTAATGAACTTATGCCATCACATAGCCTGTGTGGCAGCATCAGATGCCATGATGTACTCTACATACGAACAAAATAGGCTATAATATTCTACTTGAAATTTTTCTAGCAAATTGCTCCTTCTATTGGGGTAAATTCTTGATCCGACACTCTCCTGCTATTGTCTTTATTTGATTAAAAATTGGAATCAAAATATTTCATAAGTTTTAAGTCAGTTTCTCCATATATGAATCACTGGATCTTACTATTTCTCAAATACTTAAGGATTGTCTATACAATCACCTAGTGGTTCTCACCCAGATTAGACTGGTATCTGCTAACTACTTCTAGTGAGTATACCATGTCTGGTCTCATACATGAAGAAATAAGATGATAGCTAAACCTTTATTCCTTGTAATGTTGGAATGTCATTCCCGATTAAGAGAATGTCATCCACAAACAACATAAGGAATAACACTATAGAACCTTTTGTCCACTTTCAAATGATGGTTCTCCTTTGTTCATAACAAACTCATTTTAGAATAAGAAAGCCGGGCAGTCACTCCCATGGTATTTGTTTTAAAACTTTATAGAAGGATTACCCTCATGAAACATTCCAACATATTGATTATTGTCTAAAGAAATCCTGATTTCCCGGTCCAGGTTCGTCCAGATCTGATTAGATCAAGAGATATATTTCAAAAATTTTCTCTTGATCTCAATCAGATCTTGATATGTTTCAGATCTGATTCTTATTATTTTAATAAATAAAATAAAATAAGATAAATTAAATCAAATTTAATTTACCTGATTTGGGTAATCCTATTACCCTGTAGATGATCCTGATTGCAGCGGAAGGTTCTGGATCTTAGCCACGCAAGCGCCTGGCCTCTACCGGTATCCACTCGGGTTGGATCTGGAGATCCTCTTCTTCTCTATCACACCTCCAAAAATCAGATCTGGATCTGATCTGGAGGATCTTCAAAACTCTTTTGAAGATCTGCAGTCGTCCTTTTGCAGCAGCGCAGCCTTCTTGCTTTTGATCGCCTTTCCTTGATCTGAATCGCACCAACCTAAAGTCCAAAACACCTTTTGGACGTGGAGAGCAAGGGGAGAAGAGACTATGGCATGGAGAAGGAGGGGAGAGGCAGCCTTGGGGCGTGTCTAATAGCATTGGAATTAGGGTTGGGCGCAGGGTCTTATTTATAGACCTCTTGTGATCCAACTCCTCTTCCTCTCAACCAATCACAACCCTTTGTGAAATCAGATCTAAATCTGATTGGTTGGAATAGAGACCCCTGGATTCCTCCTTAGAGGGCGCCTAAGACCAGTCAAACTGGATTCTTAGTAGAACTCTGATTGGAATCCAAAAGGGAGGTGGAGTCCTTGTCCAACAAGGACTCCTAGGCGCCTCCTACTTGGGCTCACGCCACCCTTGGCGTGCGCCCTTCTCCTTGCCAGGTTCTGGCAGGGGGACAGGCCCCCACCAGCTCTCCAATAGGTGCATGACATGTGGTCAAAAGTCAAAGGGTCAATGGTCAACGTTTGACCAGTCAAAGGTAGACTTTTGACCAAAGTCAAAGAACAAGAAATGGCAGGTGACCAAAAATGGCAGGTAATGTCTTACAAATAAGACAACCTATTCTGACTTGGACAACCTCCAGTCAGACCATATGAAGGCCTCTGATTGAGCACAAACTCCTTTGGCTCAGTCAGGACAACTTATTTATGATAGTAAAAGAAGAACGTTAGGTTCAATCGAGTGCTAGCACGATTTCCTTGAACCTAATTGAATCTCATTCAGATCAATTGAACTAGATCAGTTCAATTGATGATCACCAGATTCAAACCCTTGTTTGTGTGACCCAGTTAGGTTCAGTTCTGTATGGTAATGGGATATGTCATGATCTCTATCATAGACATCATCGAAACTCCTTTCGATGGATCAGAACTCTTCTGATTCGAACAGCTAGAATGATCGATCATCTAAATCATTCTAATTGCTCCCAAAATCCACCAGTGACACCTAGCAGTATATGGTGGCAACCCATCAGAGCTGAATGCGAACCTCTTGGTGCAGCTACCTGTGTGATTAAGTTCTTCTATCTTGAGCCCCGATCAGATTAGGGTTAAGGTGAACTCGTCAAACCCTAGTCTCTGTCATATGATGTAATCATTCGATTCGAGTCCAATGTGAAAATCTAAATAGAAACTCTTTCTATTATTTCACTCTACCATGGCCATGGGCATTTCTGGACTTGATTCTCATGATCATCATAGGGCTACTCCTCTACCACCGAGGTAGATAGATTCCATCTTGATGCAATCCAGTTCCTACAATGAACATGCTATAGCCAACATACACCTCAGGGTTCCATATGGCTAGGAGACCGAGTAATGGTGTAGTCAAACTATAACACCCTCAAGGTGAACTGCCGATGCATCTCAGGTCAAAGAACCAGACACACTACTGCAGCATCGAGTCAGTCATTGACGAGAAGGTAGACTTCCTAATGACTACTCGAGGTGGTCACGCTCAGTGCCCTCGTTCTCTAACGAGTACCTGTACTCTCGCTCCGGTGTCTCCACACCGTAGACTCAAGACTCATCTACTAAAGAGAAGCGATCGTACACCAACCTTCCGGATCAATCACCATCCTCGTGATGATCCTATGGTCGGGAGCTGTTTATGAGTTAATAATGATTATTCATGTCTTAAATTTTCAACTCTTGAAAATATGAATTATCATTACCATTAACTCAAAGGATGTATCACAGACACTAAATACACATGTGTGATAGAAAATAACCCATTTTATTAATTATAGTCAAAATTATAATTTTGCCCCTAGAAGTGTATTACAAGTGTCAGCCAATTCTGGCTTCTAGGGCACATATATCTAACAATCTCCCACTTGTCCTAAAGCCAATTGGCTACAAGTCTAAGTCCCATCTTCTCAAGGTGGGCTTCGATCTTCTGCTGGCCCAACGGCTTTGTAAGTGGGTCTGCCACATTATCTGTGGAGTTGACTCTCTTTGACTCTCTTGATCGCCGCTCAATGTGCTCTGAGACCTCGGCTCCTTACAAGGTAACCTTTCAGTAAGAGGAATCATCTGAGGCATTACTCCAATTTCTGCAAAATCAGATGCTTCCTTGAGGATGCAGGATATATTCTGCTTCCATGGTGGAATTGCTATCCGTTTGCTTGGAACTCTTCCAGCACAAACAGTCTGCCAGATGTCGACTTTCGATCATCTATATCGGACATGAAGTCCGAGTCTGTGTATCCCTGAACTTGGAGTTCTCCATTACCAAAGACCAACATCATATCCTTAGTTCTTCTCAAGTACTTAAGGATACATTTCACAGAAGTCCAGTGTTCTTCACCTGGATTTGACTGATATCTGCTTGTGACACTCACAGCATGGGCTATATCAGGTCGTGTACATAGCATGGCATACATGAGGCTCCCTATTGCAGAAGCATAAGGGATCTTGCTCATGCGTTCTATTTCCTCAGGTGTGCTGGGGCACATCTTCTTGGAAAGATGAATACCATGTCTGAAGGGTATTAATCCCCTCTTAGAGTTTTCCATACTAAACCTCTTTAGTACTTCCTCTATGTACATCTTCTGTGAAAGTCCTAGCATCCTATTCGGTCTATCCCTATAGACCTTAATTCCTAGAATAAAGGATGCTTCACCTAGGTCTTTCATGGAGAATTCCTTGGACAACCACATCTTGACTGATGTCAACATGGGAATATCATTCCCAATAAGGAGGATGTCATCCACGTACAATACGAGGAAGACAACAGCGCTCCCACTGACCCTTTTGAAAACACATGGTTCCTCTTCATTTTTGATGAAACCAAACTTTTTGATCACATCATTGAAACGAGTGTTCCAGCTCCGAGATGCTTGCTTAAGTCCATATATGGACCTTTGCAGCTTGCAAACCTTGTGATCAGTATCACTGGATGTGAAACCTAGCGGCTGTTCCATATAGATATCTTCCTCAAGATATCCATTTAGGAATGCCGTTTTCACGTCCATTTGCCATATTTCATAATCGAAATAGGCTGCAACAGCAAGCAATGTGCGGATGGATTTTAGCATAGCTACCTGGGGAAAAGGTATCCTGATAGTCAATGCCTTCGCGTTGACTATAACCTTTTGCCACCAGTCTAGCCTTGAATGTCTCCACATTCCCATCTGCACCAATCTTTCTCTTGAAGATCCATTTACACCCAATAGGTACTATACCTTCTGGTGGATCTACCAAGGTCCAGACTTGGTTTGAGTGCATCGAGTCAATTTCTGACTTCATTGCCTCAAGCCATTTCTCGGAGTCGATATCTGATATCGCCTCGTTGTAGGTTTTGGGATCATCACCATGAGCACCATTACCTATGAGGAACATTTCCTCTACATCCTCTGAAATAATACCTAAGTATCTTTCAGGGGGACGGGAAACTCTTTCCGATCTACGAGGTGGAGGAGGTAGTGTTCTTATTGGCTCAACCTGATTTGGTTCCACTTGGTCCTTAGCTCGTTCTGCTTGTGAGACTTTCTCATCAAGCTTAATCTGCTTTCCAATGCCACTATCTTGAATAAACTATTTTTCAAGAAATATGGCATGTCGACTCACAATCACATTGTGGTCTTCTGGAATGTAGAAATAGTATCCTAATGACTCTTTAGGATATCCTATGAATCGAGCTCTAAAGGACCTAAACTCTAACTTGTCCGCTTGTTGTCTTTTGACATAAGCCGGACAACCCCAAATTCTGAGATGACTCAGACTTGGTTTCTTACCGTGCCATATCTCATACGGTGTGGTAGGAACGGTTTTAGAGGGAACCCTATTCAGTAAATAGATTGAAGTTAATAATGAATGTCCCCAAAGAAAATCAGGGAGGTCTGTGAAGCTCATCATGGATCGAACCATATCCAATAGAGTCCGATTTCTCCGTTCTGAAACCCCGTTGAGTTGAGGTGTTCCTGGTGGAGTCCATTGAGAGACTATGCCATTTTCCTTAAGATAGTCTAGGAATTCCCGGCTAAGGTATTCACCTCCTCGATCTGATCGAAGAACCTTAATGGGTTTTCCAGTTTGTTTTTCTACTTCATGTCTGAATTCTTTGAACTTTTCAAAAGCTTCAGACTTACTTGTGTCTCATAAGATACACATACCCATACCTAGACAGATCATCGGTAAAGGTAATGAAGTAGACAAAATTGCCTCTAGCCGGCACATCGAATGGGCCGCACACATCAGTATGTACTAGGGCAAGGAGATCTGTGGCCCTCTCCCCATGTCCAACAAAAGGGAGTTTAGTCATTTTGCCTTGAAGACAAGATTCACAAGTTGGATATGACTCAAAAGTCAATGGACTCAATAGCCCATTTTTCTCCAATTTGTTAATCCTATCTTCTGCTATATGACCTAATCTCAGGTGCCATAGATATCTGTCGTTTGGACTATCCCTAGGTCGTTTGGCATTCACGTTTTGCTCGATAGTTAAAACAGGTACATCAATATGCAACTGATAAAGACCATTAACAAGGAAACCATTTGCAATTTTATTTCTTTCATAAAGAATGTTACAATGGTCCTTAAAGAAGGTGATCACATAACCTTCTTGTGCTAAGCATGAAACAGAAATCAAATTCCTGCTAGCTGCAGGCACATAATAACAGTCTTTTAAAACTAAGTCTAAACCAGATGGTAATCGCAGAGGGTATGTTCCCACGGCTACTGCAGCAACTCTTGCTCCATTACCGATGCGTAGGATCATGTCTCCATCCCTCAGCCTCCTGCTATCCTCAAGACCCTGCATAGAAGTGCACAGATGAGCACTAGAACCAGAGTCAAGCACCCAACTGGATGCAGAAGAAACCGTAAGGTTAGACTCAATAACGAGCATACCTCCAGAAGGACCTTCCTTCTTGTTCTTCAGGGTGGCCAGGTAAGTAGGGCAGTTCCGCTTCCAATGGCCGTCGCTGTTGCAATGGAAAACACTTTCCTTTGCCATCGACCTTCTTCTTCGGTTCTGCCTTCTTCTTCTTTGATCCTTCCACCTTTTGCTTTTTTTCACAGACTTCTTTTTCTTTCCATAAGACTTTCTTTTGGAAGAAGTCCGTTCCATAGCAAGAACTGAGCCTTTAGAACCTTTCATAGAAAGCTCAGCGGTAACCAGCATATTCATCAACTCGGCCAAGGAATTTTGAAGTTTATGCATGTGGTAATTCATGATGAATTGCCCATATGCATCAGTCAAGGATTGCAGAATAATATCGTTCTGCAGATCCAAGTCCAACTTCACACCGAGCTTCTCAAGCTCTTCCATGTCCTTGATCATTGTCAGACAGTGATCTTGGACTGACTGCCCATCACGCATCTTAGCCTTAAAAAGTCATTTCGTGACTTGATATTTGGCTGCGCGACTCTGTTCACCAAACATCTCCTGCAGGTGAGCCAACATTTGGCGAGCAGTCCCGATATCTTCATGTTGGCGCTGGAGCTCATCAGACATCGAGCCCAACATGTAGTATCTGGCCTTATTGTCTTCGTCAATCCATTTTTCCAGAGACGCTCTCTGTTCAGTGGATGGACGAGCTGGTAAGGTGGGAGGGTCCTGGTCCAAAACATGTGTTAACTTCTCTGAACCCAAAATAATTTTGTAGTTCCTGAGCCAATCTTTATAATTGGGTCCAGTCAGTCTATGTGTGTCTAGGATACGTGCCAGTGGGTTGGACGCAGACATTTTCCTGTAGAGAGTCAAAGATTCTAGTTAGATACTGTAATTTTGACTTGACCAATTTGTTTAGGGATTTTATTTTTAAACAAATTAGCTCCCACTATTTTCTCGGATCCCTACACTCCCTCTGTAGAGATGCGAAAATCTCCACGATTGATGATTTCTAGTGGGTGGTGCGGTCTCACCAACTGACTCATCACCTCACCTAACAGTTATTGGTGATGGGTTAGCCAATGAGTGAACAACTCTTGTTCAATGATTCTCTAATCATGGTGCACCCAAACTTGGTCTCTAATTCATGAATCTCACCGTATCCGGAATATTGATCCACTCCTTAGTTAAGTCAGACCCACCATTTGCATAGACTGGGTTCCTAATTGGAGTCTCTCACCGTATCCGAAATATTGAGCCCAACTCATCCTCCAGCCCATAGCATCCAATGCCTAATAGACATGGTTGCGTCTTCCCGGTGCAACTGAGCCACTGTATCCAGCCGAGAACAATCAACCCCGGGAAGGGCCCGCACATCTACAATGGTGGAAGACCTCAGACTTAATCTTTTCTTAGGGAGAATTGATTCAGGTCTCATTAAACTAGACTTGGCTTAGTCATAACAATTATGACTAACCTAGTGGCATGGGTCAGCTCGGATTATTGACCACCTCAGATCAGAACTGTGTCAACAGATATGGCCAGGTAAGTGAGACCGGTGGAAGGAATATGCCGTTAACTCGCACAAGAATGCATTCAGGTCGAGTAGCTTCCAATTAAAAACCAGTCGGTCGTCTGTGCCAAACTTACCTTAGACACCAAATTGTTGAGTCAGAACCAATTGGGTTAGCCTACAATCCAGACTCTAACCTCTGAGCCTAATTAGGTCTTGCTTGATCGTGACTCGATCTTGACCCAGACTTAATCCTATTAGGCTGGTCAATTTAAGCATTGTTGATCCCATCTAACCAACTCTTGATTCGGTTTGATCAACCGCTTAGACCTAATTGAGCTACCCAAGCCCGAACCCAGTATTATGAATATGTCTTAGATCTGAAATTCTCAATTTTAGACCTAATTAATATTTCATAAATCTTAATTCTTAATTAAGTTAGGGTTCATAAACAAAATATGCACAATAAATCCTAGGGTTTCAGGATCTAGGGTTTTGCAGAAAGTAAGTTTTGGGATTTCTGATTAAGGACGAACACGCAGCACCCCTACACATCATAAGAACACCCCATCGAATGGGAAGAGAGGGCCTTTAAACCCTTCTTCATTCTTATGACCGGACGGCCAAGAGGAACGCCTTAATCAGGAACATGTAATACTACAAAACAGTTTTAGATCTATATCATATATCTCATATACAAATTTAGATCTAATCATGGCATATTTTGCATACATCTCATGTATCGAATCATGCATATTTTCAGATCTAAATTATCTCATAATAATCTAAAAAATTAGATTTAAATTGATCTAATCAAAATAAATTCTAATCTAGACAATTATGTAGAACTATTCTACAACTAGTCTAGACATGCATCAATCATATCTCATATGATGTTAAAATTAAATAATTTTTTATTTTTTATTTTTTAGATGTTATTATAATAATTATAATATCAAAAAATAGTAAATAAATAAGATCTAAAATATGATTTAATCAAATTAAATCAAAGACATGCAAAGACTATTCTATAGAACTATTCTATTTTAGAACTAGTCATGCATATTTTCATAATCTTAGATCCAAATCATTTAATTTTAATTTTTCTGATTTTAGATCTGATCACATCTCATGTGACATCTGAAATCACTTTATTTTTTAATTAAAATAAATTTAAAATTAGATCTAAATACTTTAGAACCTTGGCTCTGATACCAGTTGAAGGAAAATCCTGATTTTTCGGTCCAGGTTCGTTCAGATCTGATCGGATCAAGAGATATATTTCAAAAAAAAATTTCTCTTGATCTAAATCAGATCTAAGATATTTTTAGATCTGATTTTTATTATTAATAATAAATAAAATAAAATATAGATAAATTAAATCAAATTTAATTTACCTTGATGTAGGGTAATCCTATTACCCATTGATGATCCTGTAAGCAGCGGAAGGTTCTGGATCTAGCCACGCAAGTGCCTGGCCTCTATCGGTATCCACTTAGGTTGGATCTGAGAGATCCTCTTCTTCTCTATCATGTCTCCAAAAATTAGATCTGAATCTGATTTGGAGGATCTTCAAAATGGCTTTTCGAAGATCAGCAGTTGTCCTTTGCAGCAGCGCAGCCTTCTAGCTTTCTGATCGCCTTTCTCTCATCTGAATTGCACCAACTAAGATCCCAAACTACTTTAGGACGTGGAGAGGAGAGGGAGAAGATGGACTTGGCATGGAGGAGGAAGAGAGAGGCAGCCTTGGGGCATTGTTAATTGCATTACCTATTGGGTTGGGCGCAGGGTCTTATTTATAGACTATGCGTGATCCAACTCCTCTTCATCCCAACCAATCACAACCCTTTGTGAAATCAGATCTAAATCTGATTGGTGGGAATAGAGTCCCTTGGATTCCTCCTTAGATGGTGCCTAAGACCAGTCAAAGTTGGTTCTTAGGAGAAGTCTAATCGGAAATCCAAAAGGAGATGGAGTCCCTGTCCAACAAGGACTCCTGGGCACCTCACGCCAGGGTGGCGTGCGCCCTCCTCCTTGCCAGGTTCTGGCAGGGGGACAAGCCCCCACCAGCTCTCCAATAGGTGCATGACACATGTGGACAAGAAGTCAAAGTGTCAATGGTCAAAAATTTGACCAGTCAAAGGTCAACTTTTGACCAAAGTCAAAGAACGAGAAATGGCAGGTGACCAAAAATGGCAGGTATTGTCTTACAAAATAAGACAACCCTTTTCTGACCTGGACAAGGCTCCAGTCAGACCAAGTGAAGGCCTCTGATTCGAGCACAAACTCCTTTGGCTCAGTCAGGACAACTATTTATGATAGTAAAAGAAGAACGTTAGGTTCAATCGAGTGCTAGCACGATTTTCTTGAACCTAATTGAATCTCATTCAGATCAATTGAACTAGATCAGTTCAATTGATGATCACCAGATTCAAACCCTTGTTTGTGTGACCCAGTTAGGTTCAGTTCTGTATGGTAATGGGATATGTCATGATCTCTATCATCGACATCATCGAAACTCCTTTCGATGGATCAGAACTCTTCTGATTCGAACAGCTAGAATGATCGATCATCTAAATCATTCTAATTGCTCCCAAAATCCACCAGTGACACCTAGCAGTATATGGTGGCAACCCATCAGAGCTGAATGTGAACCTCTTGGTGCAGCTACCTGTGTGATTAAGTTCTTCTATCTTGAGCCCCGATCAGATTAGGGTTAAGGTGAACTCGTCAAACCCTAGTTTCTGTCATATGATATAATCATTCGATTCAAGTCCGATGTGAAAATCTAAATAGAAACTCTTTCTATTATTTCACTCTGCCATGGCCATGGGCTTCTGGACTTGATTCTCATGATCATCATAGGGCTGCTCCTCTACCACCGAGGTAGATAGATTCCATCTTGATGCAATCCAGTTCCTACAATGAACATGCTATAGCCAACATACACCTCAGGGTTTCGAATGGCTAGGAGATCGAGTTATGGTGTAGTCAAACTATAACACCCTCAAGGTGAACTGTCGATGCACCTCAGGTCAAAGAACCAGACACACCACTGCAGCATCGAGTCAGTCATTGACGAGAAGGTAGACTTCCTAATGACTACTCGAGGTGGTCACGCTCAGTGCCCTCATTCTCTAACGAGTACCTGTACTCTCGCTCCGGTGTCTCCACACCGTAGACTCAAGACTCATCTACTAAAGAGAAGTGATTGTACACCAACCTTCCGGATCAATCACCATCCTCGTGATGATCCTATGGTCGGGAGCATTTTATGAGTTAATAATGATTATTCATGTCTTAAATTTTTAACTCTTGAAAATATGAATTATCATTATCATTAACTCAAAGGATGTATCACAGACATTAAATACACATATGTGATAGAAAATAACCCATTTTATTGATTATAGTCAAAATTATAATTTTGCCCCTAGAAATGGATTACAAGTGTTAGCCAATTCTGGCTTCTAGGGCACGTATATCTAACATGTACTTCAATTTAGATTTTGTGGCTCTAAGCCACTTCTCAAAGTCAGATTTTTACATCGCATTCATATAGATGATCGAATCCTCGTTGTTCTAATCAAACTTAATAGGATCTCCATCCCAAATCTAGATACCAAAGTATCTATCTAGCTAATGCGGTACTCTATCAGATCTCCTTAGTGATGCCACTTTATTAGGCTCCAGGTTTTATCTGATCAAATCCAATCCTGTAGGTTTACTAGATTGCATTGGTACTTTCTATAGGTTGAACTTTCTTAAGTTCAACTTGACAAGCATTAGTTCCTTCTCTAAGAAATTTTTTTCAAAAAGGAATGCCCTACTGCTGAGAACAACTTTTGTTCTTTAGCATGGTAGAAGTAATAACCCCTAGTTTTCTTGGTGTATCCTATAAACATACACCTATGGGACTGGGCTCCAAGTTTATTTGTGTGCAAATGTTTGACATAGATTGGACAACCCCAAACTCAAAGGTAAAAGAGTATAGGTCTATATCTGGTCCATATCTCATATAAAGTCTTTGCGATAGATTTACTCAGAATAATTTTTAGAGTAAAATAAGTAGTCTTAAGAATATAGCCCTGAAGCAAGCAGATTAGTAAACTACATCTGGATCAAACTATGTCTCACAAAGTTTGATTTCTCCTTTTTGATACACTGTGCTTCGAAAGGTGTCCGTTGAGAGAGAATCTCATTCTCTCTTAGATATGTCAAAAGCTCACTGGATAAGTATTCACCTTCTTGATCTGATCAAAGAGTTTTAATATCTTTTCTAGTTTATTTTTCTGTTTCATTACAGAATCATTTGAACAATTCAAATGATTCAAGCTAGATGTACCCATACTTAGATAGGTTATCTGCAATTGCAATGAAATATTGATATCCTTCTTTGGCATTTGAGTTCATAAGTCTTCATACATTATTATGTATAAGACTTAGAATTTCACCGGCTCTATCATCTTTTTTAGTAAAAGGTGACTTCATCATCTTTCCAAGAAGAAAAGACTCACAGATCATCAATGATTCACAATCATTGATGTTGAGGTTTTTCTCTTAAGCTAACCTGTTTATCTTATTCTTGTTAATATGATTAAGCCTATAATGCCAAAGATAGACATCTATGATATTATCTAACTTGGAATGTTTATTAGATGTGTACATTAGACTTAACAGGCTACGTAAATGTTATATGCCATTTCTTTATTGTCCATATATTATTGTAACATTATTCATAATAATATCATAATAATCTCCTATTATTAATAAATGATGATCACCTTTGGCTAAAAGGCCAATAAAAATCATATTCATTATAAATAATGGACAATAGTGATAGTCACTTTAAATGATAATATTTGTATTGAAAATTAGTTTGATAATTTCTAAAGCTAGGATTGGAATAGGATTTCCAAATTAACATTCAAAAATTTCTCACTATTTTCAAATTTTCTACTTACTTAAAGTCCTTGCAATGAATTGCATAAGACTACCAGTATCCAATACCTAGCTAGTAGAGTTACAAATAGAGAAATAATAAGGTGTTATCATATAACATCCTTGATAAGTAACTCTATACTCTTTTCTCTTATTCAGCCTGTTGGGGTCAAGGAAAGCAAGATATTTAGAATAATACTTCTTTCTATGGCCATGCTTCTAATAGTAGAAGCACTCTGCTTGATTTGTGTTAGTCTTACACCTATTATTTTTACTAGACTTAGAAGCCCCAGCACGAACCTATTCATACTGCTGAACCAAATTCAACTTCTGATACTAATTATCAAAGTTGGATCCCATAAATACATCATTGTCTGATAGTGATCGGAGCAATTAGAGTTTAGCCATAATCTGAAGAAAAGAGAATAATGACCTAATGTATATGAATTATTTTAAGCCTAGAGACTTGAACTTTAGTCTAAAGGTTCTTCCACTATTTTGTATAAATTGGAAGTCTCTACCTCCAATTCGAGATATTACTTTAATTTTTTAGTAGGTACTATAATCCATATAGATTGCACACAAGTCCAACTTTGGCTGGTCAACTCATGTGCATCTATGGGTAGGTTCTTTAATCAATTATTTTTTTAAACAACTTCTAGTAATTTAATTTTGCTCCAAAAATCTAACTATAAGGATCCGATTAGATCCAGCCATTAACATGACCATACTTGGTGTATCTAACCAACGAATGATTAAGCCAACTTTGGTTAGTCAACCTAACCACCATTAGAGAGATACTTCCAAGTCATCATATTATGAATGATAATTCCATTAGTCAATAAGTACCAGGTCTTTGGGCCCCCAATGGTTATTGAGTTAATGGACCTATTATCACCCAACTTAATATGAGGCTATGACTCAATCATCCCCATAACTTTGTCATTTTAAGGACCTAATAATTTTAGAGAATTTAGATTATTAGTGATTTGAGGATAGAAAAGATATGGACCAAATTGCTCCCATTTACTTTACCAAGTCAAATCCTCCCATAGACATCTCAAGTCATAGATGAGAAGTAGGATCAATTTTAGTCCATGGGCACCTAAATCAATCTCACTGAATAAAATCAGTCTCACTAATTTCCTATGTGACATGAGTTAGTACAAATCAATAAGCAACCTAATCAAAAGCTAATTAACCACATTAGCTAGATAAGTGAGATTGGTGGGAGGGTCTCCCAAAGCTTACCTTAGACACCATAAAAAATGGCCAGGTAAGTGGATTGTTAATTAAAAAGCATCGGTCTGGAAATACCAGACTTATCTTAGATACCAATCGATTTATTAGTTTTGATTTGGTCTGCCTAAAGACTCGAGCTCAAGCATTGAGCCATGATTAGTGTCTATTTATTAGATGTATGGACTTTGATCAACTACAACTATTGAATTGATCTATAGAAAAGAAATGATCTAATCCTAATTAACTATTAATTAGGTTTGATCAATTTCTTAACTTAGTTTATATTTAATCTAACCCTCTAACCTAGTTAATGATCTGATCAAAGCTAACCCATTACCCTTTAACCCATGATTTATGAAATTATCTTAGGATCTTCAAATCACAAACCTAGATCCTAAACAATCACTTAATTCTTAATTAAGTTCAAGGCTTATTGGTCGGGGTTTGGAATCTCAGAACTAGTTTTTGATTCAAATTTTAAAATATTTTCAACATGTAAACAATTTACATTGAATCATATTCAATTCATGATTTTAGATCTGATTTGTTTCAATGTTTAGATCATGTCCTAGTATTTTGAATATAGAATTTTGTAGAAAGTAAGTTCTCAATTTAAATTCTACAAAGAATATATGTCAAACATATAAATTCTAGATTTAAAAATAAAACTACATATCGAGCATATGTAATATAAGGATGTAGATTTAAACATGAAGCATATCATATGGATCTTATCTAAATGATCAAAATCAGATCATAAACTAATCAATATTAGATTTAAAATATAAAAATAAATTATAAATTATTTTAGATCTTATCTAATATATTTATGATTTAGATTTTTTAGATCAGCACATACTAGGACAACCTCTTCACTATAAGGGATAAATCTTACGACAAGACAATCTTATAATCAGTATGTGCGATCGGATGTTATTTAGATCTAATTTAAATAATCTAAAATAGATCTAACATATATTTATTTTAGATTTAAAATTTTAGAAAATAAATTATAAATTTACTTAGATCACATCTAACTTTCATGATTCAAAAAATTCAGATCAGTACATACTAGGACAACCTTTTCATTATAAGAGATTAACCATATAAGAGGACAACCTTATGTCAGTATGTGCGATCTTTAATTTTTATTTATAGATTTATTTTAATGCAAACATGATCATGTCATACAAGAACCTGGATGTTCTGATACCACTGTTGAAAAATATGCAGGATTTCATGCATAGATTTTGAAATTTTTTCGAAACACGATGTGGCGGAAGATATAGATTAAACTTTTTAATCTAATAATGCATGCGAACTAATCACTAAATCCTACATTTAGGACCTATGACATATCATGATGCAAGCATAAATCTAAAAATTAAAATGTTGATTGGTATTGATCACATCAATACCTTAGATCTAGAACACTTTTAGAAAATCCTAGTTCATATCTAGGTCAAGAAGAGATCGAATCTCTTACCTTCGAATGGGTTCAGAATACCACAATCGATTTTATTTTTGTCCTTATTGCTTGGAGCCGCATAGCACATTTGGTCTCTATAGGTTGTCCATATGAAGTTGTCACTCTGATCGGAGGTTCTTCAAATGAAGATCCGCTTGAATTGCTAGCTTCTCATGGATCCCTCTTGATGGTCGATCTGTAAAATTTTCTTCAGATCTCTTGGATACTCCAAGAGATGAAGATAAGGAGGATGAAGGAAGAAATTCAACTTTTGGATCACCCAAAAAGAAGAAAAATGAAAGGCTTAAAGAAAGACCTTTAAGAGAAGACTCATCTTCTCTTCAAGATATCAACCATTAATATCCTAAACGGATCTTCATACCTTGACAAGATGAAACCCTTTCTTCTTATCTTCGCATGCTCTTTCTTTCACTTTCTCTCTAGTACTTTTTTTCATAAAAAAATCTCACAAAAGATTAGGAAGAAGAGGTTTTCAAAGAAACCCTTAGAGAAAACCATCTTCTCTTCTTCTTCTCTAATCAGGACATCAACCATTGATGTCCAAAAGAAAGCACTAATGCCCAACTTCTTGGAGTGCCAAACCTTCTACACCCTTGGCCCCTTTCTCTCTGGACTTTTATCATGGAGTATCATGGTTTCTTATGCCATAATTCATTTAAATATGAGGTGCCTCCCTTTTTAGGAAGACTAGGTCAAAACCTAGTCTTAAATGGAAACCAACCAAAGAGTTTGGGGTGCGTCCAACTCTTGGACGCCACCCCAATATTTTTTTGTGTGGGCTACCAGGAATTAACACACAAAGGAAGGAAAAAAGACATGGAAAAAATCAGGTAAAGGGGCACACAAAAATAAAAGTTAGCGCAAAGAAGGGAGGAAGAGTTTTGGATTTCTAAAACTCTATCAAGAGGAGTTCAAATCCAAACTAATTTTCAAATTTAACCAAGTCAAATTAGATTCCAAAACAACAGGAGATTAGGAACAAAAGAGTCTTCTTAGGCATGGAAAAAATTAAGTAAAATTCTGAAAAAAGGTGGGCATGGGGCTTTCTTCTTTGGCACAAGGGAATAGGATGAGTCCTAGTCCAACTAGGACTCTCCAATGTGGACTAGGTCAAAATCAATTTAAATCTTATTTAAACTAGATTAAATGCTACCTAATTAAAGATGATTCTAGACCAACTAAAAATTTAATTAACTCTGATCAAACAAAATTTAAATCTAATTTAAATCCTAACTCAATTAGAAATTAGGTGCACTCAAGTCCTAGTTTAATAAGAAATTATTTTTTCCTTGGAATTGGCTTATCCAATAAACCAATTGGACTTAATTCAATTAAATTCAATATAATTTTAATTAAATCTAATTCAATTAGACTTGATCTCAGCCAGATTGCTCAATCAGATTGAGCTAATTAGCAATCCAATTGCTAATCGATCCTCCTACAATACTTGCACTCATCAATCATATTGATGATTCGATCACTAAACGATTCTCAATCATCGATCAACTATCTGATTAGATAGCAATCTCTAATGTGTGTGATCCCATAGATTCAAACCAAAGCTGATAGCATAAGAGCTAATTCTTGTACCAATCAAAATAACCATCTAGCAATGGTACTTAATGTTCAGATAGGTCGAATGTATGCAAAGCAACATTCTTAGAACTCTAGCCTATAGTTACTGTATAGTTCATTCCTTTGACTAATAATACTCAGGAAGACATCGAGTTAGCTATCAACACTTATATAAGTCATCCATATTGTGTCTCAAAATTTTGCAAATCTCGTAACTCCTCACGAGGATTACCCAGGCCTAGGTTTTGCTAAATTAAAACATAGTGAGACATTCATTTCTTAAAGTTAATCAAGAGTGGTCAATTCCATCTTGACTCATACACCAACTCTACAAGTACTTAACTATACCTAGCAATCTTTCAATCCTATATTAGAAATACGGGTAGTCCAGCATCAAAGTATAGTGAGTTGCTTGCAAGTTACTGTAGTAATCTTAGGTTGGAGGGATACTTAAATCCATTGGCCTTAGCTAACTACTCTTGATAGAAAAATGCTACATTGATCATGTTCAGTATAGATGTACTCCTACATCTCACTTGCATGCCATACCAGTATCTCCACACTACTTGGTTACGAGGACAACCAATGCATATGACATACAATGATCTACATTCGATAAGTTATCATTCTTATTAATAACTTATCATTTGGACTTGAACAATTTAAGAACCATCTGATAAATCCTACATTGTCGATTGAGTGTGGTTTTAGAAACTTCATCATAATTTAGGAGTTCATTTAAGGAAGATAGAATTTTTATGATGAATAAGCCAAATAACTACTATTATTTGATAATTCATATACTAACTTCAATCATCTATAACTTAGATGATTGGCTTTAGAATACATTTTCTAACATGGATGTCATTAGGTGGACTCACATAGTTTGATTTATTTGGATTTGATCCAATTAGGTTCAAGAAAATCATGTTAGCACACGATTAGACCTAACTTTCTCCTACTATGGATTTTTTAATTATTTTGGACTTATTCAAATTGGATTTAGCTAATCCAGAAGTCTTGTATGGGTTTGTCTTAAATTGACTGGACCTTGTCCTAATTGGATAAGGGCTTGTCCTGATCTCCTCAGAAGAAGATTAAGATTAAGACAAGGGGGTGCCAAGATTTGGCGACCCCCCTTGACTTGGTCGTGCACGCAAGAAAGAGGGAGAGGGGTGCATGCCCTATAGATTTTCTCTAGAGGCATGCACCCCAGATGCCTTTTAAGAGAGAGAGAGGGTGCACTCCCATTATTGGCATGCACTCCTTAGAGATAAGGATAAGAGTGGAGGGTGTTGGGGAGGTTAGAGTTTGGTTTCATTTAAACTCCATTTGAATGAGTCAAAAGGGTTTAAATGATTTCAAATTCTTGGAGAACCTTATTTGGGTGCTAGAAGGCCTTTTGTGCAACAAAAATTCATGTAAAAATCAGATGGGGTGCACCTAGCTTTGTGAAGAGTCCTTCTGCTTCTTAAACTTTGATCCGATCAAAGTATAGAAGCCCTAGGACTCTAGGTCTCCAGTTTGTCTATAAATAGGAGACTAGGCCAAAGTATTTGGCCATTCCAATTCCCATTGTAAAGCCTTGCCACTTTGTCTGCATGCCTTCTTTCTCTCTAGGTCCTCTCTCTCTCCCTTCCTCTCTCCCACGCCCAAGGGTTGGGCTGATCGCACCTTGGAGTATCGAGGTGCTATTCATGCAAGTTGAAGATAAAGGAGATCCCAACTGTGTGTCAATCAGACTATTGTTAGAGATTGGATTGAAGGTAAACGAAGAAGATGCATTTTTAATTTTAGAAATTAGATGGAGCAAAGGAGAAGACCTCCAAATCTGATCCGAGTGGATATCGATAGATGTCGGGTGCATGCACAGCTAAAGGCGAACCTTGAAACTAATTCAAATCATCGTAGCGAGTAGAACATCTACTTGCAAGCAGGTTGTATTTTGAATACTTAATTTATGTTTTATTTTTAGGTTTATGCAATCGGATATGAGAACTTTTAGATCTGATTGGATTGGATTAAATTTTTAAAAAATCTATTGCATCAGATCCAATCCGATTGGGGTGATCTACTTGATCCTTTAACTGGTATTAGAGCCAGGTTACTAGGTTCATAGATCTAGATTATTTAGATCTGAATTTAATTTTTGATAAGATCAAAAATATAATCTAAATTTTATCACATAAGATGTAATCAAAAATGATACATGAGATGTATGCAAAGCATGTTTAGTTAAGATCTAGTTTTATATATGTGATATATGCTATAGATCTAAATATGTCAGTAGTACTAGTTAATTATTTTTGATTGACGTTGTACTCTTGGCCGTCCGATCATAAGAGTAAGAAGGGCTTTAAAGATCCTCACATTCCATTTGATGGGGTGCTCTTATGGCATGTAGGGGTGTTGCATGATGATCCTCCATCAAAAAAATCAAAACTTACTTTCTGTTAAATCCTAGATCCAAAAACCTCAAGATTTTTTTCATGCTTTGTTATTTTGAATCCTATTAAACTTAATTAAGAATTAAGTTATGAAATCAATTAAATCTAAAAATTGAGAATTTAAAGATCAAAGACACCTTCATAAAACATGGGTTCAGGATGTGGATGGCTTGATTAGGTCTGGCTTGAGTGGTTGATCAAATCGAATCAAGAGTTAGTTAGGATAGGATTAGAGTGCTCAAAATTGACCAACCCAATAGTTGTAAGTTTGGTCAAGATCGATTAATAGCCATATGTAATCGATCACCTCAAGACTTAATCTAGCTCCATGGTTTGAGCCTGGATTATAGGCGAACTCGATCAATTCTCGATTGATAATTTGGTATCTAAGGTAAGTCCAGCAGATACGTCCGATGGTTTTTAATTGGGAGCTACTCTCCCATAATTCATTTGAGGCCGAGTTAATGGCATATCTCTTCCATTGATCTTACTTATCTGGCCAATTGGGTCGATCCAATTCTATATTGGGATTCCCAATGATTTAAGCTAACCCATGCCACTAGGTTAGTCATAACTGTTATGAGTAGTTAAGATCAAGAGACCTAAATTAAAATCTTCCTAAGAAATATTAAGTCAAGCGGTCTTATACCATTGTAGTCATGTGGGCCCTTTTCAGGATTGATTATTCTCAGCTAGATACAGTAGTTCAATTGCACTGGAAAGATGTAACCACAGCTATTAGGCATGGAATGCTATGAATTGGAGGAAGGGTTGGCCTCAATATTTTGAATATGGTGAGGGTCCCAATTACGAATCCATTTTATGCAAATGATAGGTCTGACTCAACTTAGGAGTGGACCAATATTTTGGGTACAGTGAGTTTCATGAATTAAAGACTAGAGTTGAGTGCTACATGTTTAGAGAAACATTGGACAAGGATTATCCATCCATCAGCTGATTCATTACCAATAACTGTTAAGGCAGGTGGTGAGCCAATCAATAGGACTGCACCACCCACTAAAATATCTTTGATCGCGAAGATTTTCACATCTCTTTCAAGAAAATGTAGGGATTCAAAAAAATAGTAGGAGCACAAATTTATTTTTAAAATAAAATTTCTAAAATAAATTAATTTAGTCAAATATAAATCTAACTAGAAACTTTGACTTTTTACAGGAAACATGTCAGCTTCCAACCCCTTAGCCAGGATCTTAGAAACCAACTTACTGATCGAACCCAATTTCAAGGATTGGCTTCGAAACATAAAAATTATTTTAAGTTTCAAAAAGCTAACTTATGTCCTAGATCAGGACCTTCCCCCACTCCTAGTCCATCCAACCACTGAATAGAGAATGTCTCATCAGAAGTGGCTGGATGATGATAATAAGGTCTGGTACTATATGTTGGCCTCAATGTCTAACGAGTTGCAACACTAACATGAAGACATAAAGACTACTAGCTAGATACTGACTCACCTACAAGAGTTATATGGTGAGCAGAGTCGCATAGCGTGCTACGAAGTATCCAAATGACTTTTTAAGGTGCAGATGCATGATGAGCAGTCGGTCCATGATCAGTGCTTGTTGATAATTAAGGACTTGGAGGAGCCTGAGAAGCTTGGAATGTGGATAGACAAGAATCTATGGATTGATCTAATTCTGCAGTTCTTGATTGATTCATATGGATAGTTTATAGAAAACTTTCATATGAATAAGATCAAGTGCACTCTGGCTGAGTTGATGAACATGTTGGTGACTACTAAGGAAACCTTGAAGAGATCAAGAAGCTCGATTCTTGCTGTGGAGTGGACTTTTGATCACTATCATAGGTAGTCAAAAATAAAACCTAACTTACTACTATATAGATCAGGTGAGTCGAGATCGTATCCTTAGGGATTGTGCTAATTACACTTAAATAATTTAAATTATGAATAAAAGTAAGATTAAGATTAATTAAAAGACTACTTAAATTAATTAAGAAAGTAAGTAAATAAGAAAATTAATTAAAAGTGAAGTTGAAGTATGAAAGGTGGATTCTTAGGATCTTAATTGCTCTCTTATCTTAACAGCTGGTATCTTTTTTAATATGCTTAAATTGATATTTAATCAATAAAGATATAACCTATCTTAGAGAGTACGATCTATACCTTTGGATCACAACTCATCCCTTAAAGTTATAGACTAATCTAAATTGATTTAGATATAATAAAAAAGATTAATTTAAAGATAATCTATTCCAAGAGCATGAACCATACCCATAGATCATGGCTTGTCCTAAGAGTCATAAACAATTTCAGATAAATCTTATAAAGATACAAGAATATTATAAATAAAAATAATCTTTATTGCATATTAAAAAGAAATACAAAAAATAAAAAATAAAAAATACCATCAAAACAAGATCATAGTGATCTCCCGAGAATAAGTCGATCAGTCGGCCATTGGGAAGCTTTTCATTAATGTCTTCATCTTGGAGCTTTGAGGAAGAACTCAAGCAGCAGCTGGGTGCAGAGATCAGGAGCAGGAGAAAAGATTTGGTAGAGAAATCAATTTAGGTTTATGGAAAAAGGCAGGAAAAGAAAGAGAAGAAGGCTTAAAGAGAGAGGGAAAGGAGGGAGAGAGAGAGAGAGGGCTTCTATGTGTAGGAGGGGATCTATTGGGTTGATCCCCCAATGGGGAGGCTGGTTCTCATTGCTTTGGCATAGGAGGGTTTTTATAGAAAAGAAATCATGAGATTTTAAGTTAAAGAAGGACAAAAACTAGAGAAATTGAGTATGGATCAAATTTTGCTCTCTTGTATCAATTTTCAGTAGCTAGATCGGATTTAAATGACTCAGATCAGATCAAAATCCATCACTCGTAGCCTCATCAGGGCTTGTATCAATTTTGGACTATTAAAT
Source organism: Cocos nucifera (assembly GCA_006176705.1). NCBI lineage: Eukaryota > Viridiplantae > Streptophyta > Magnoliopsida > Arecales > Arecaceae > Cocos > Cocos nucifera. The sequence continues at coordinate 755,081 of QRFJ01000043.1, read as the reverse complement.
AGCTTGATCAAGTGCTTTCTGACCATCGAATGGTGCTAGGTTTTTCTTGAATCAAATCAAAATTGAGTTTTGGCCATTGGATCTCAATCGGGATGAATGCAGATCATTGGACCATGCAAAAATGCTGGATGCCATTTGAATTAAACCAGGAATCCCTTATAGCTGTTGGATCTTAATCGAGATGAATACGGACCATCCGATCATGCAATCTATTCCTATAGACCACTATGGATCGACTACATCGAAGACCCTACCCAATCCCCATGCATCGTTCCTAGCCAAATGACCATTCTACCCCTATAAGCTGCATGATAATTTTAGTGGACCCTTTAAGGGTCCATGCCTTCCATGTGTCGTGCGCTGATTGGGCATGCTTGCTAAGCTGGGCAGTCTGCACCTAGTTTCATAGACTGATCGATTGGTCCACCATGCATCGACTGACCTAATGGACTGGTTTTGGGTCTGTTTTATTTTTTTTCATTTTTTTCTTTCTTTTACCTTTGAATCTTCATTCTGGGTCCATTTTAAGTCTATTTTGCTCCAAATTTCCTTTATTTTGACCCATAAATCGAGATCATTTTATTGGTGATCCTTTTTTCTATAAAAGATAAAATAAAAAAAATCAATTCATGAGAATAAAAATAAATTAATTTATAAATTAATACTTATATATATATATATTTAGTATGTTTATCATCTTCCAAGGGAAAGTCCTCTAAAAAGAAGAAGAAATTGGTGAAGAAGTAGCAGAATGAGGGGAAGAAGAAGGAGAAGAAGGGAGAACCTAAGAAGAAGGCTATGGAGAAGGAAAAGTGCTTCCACTGTAACTCCGACGGTCATTGAAAGCAGAACTGCCCCGCTTAGCTGGCAAGCCTAAAGAATAAGAGGGAAGGAGTTTTTGAAGGTATGCTTGACTCTGGATCTAGTGCTCATTTATGATCTAGAAGCCAGATTGGTCGATACTTATAATACATTCTAAAGGCATAATTGTAATTTTGACTTATTAATAAAATTGGGTTATTCTTTCAATCACATCTGTGTATTAGATATCTGTGATTCATCTATTGGGTTAACGGGTATGATAAAACAAATTCTCAAGAGTTGAGAATTTGAAACATGTTATGACAATTAACTTTTAAACTATTTTCGATCGTAGGATCGTCATGATGATAATGATCGATTTGAAAGATTGGTGTACGATCGTTTCCTTAGGTAGATGAGTCTTGAATAAATAGTGTGAAGACACTAATGCAGAAATACAATTGCTTATTGAGAATAACAGTATTGAGCATGACCAACTTAGTTGTTATAAGAAAGTCTACTTTCTCATCGATGACTTGCCCGATGCTATAGTTGTGTGTTTGGTTCTTTGACCTGAGGTGCATCGATAGTTCACCTTCAGGGTGTTATAGTTTGACTACACCATAACTTGATCTCCTAGCCATTTAGAATCCTAAGGTGTATGTTTTCTATAGCATGTTCATTGTAGAAATTGGATCGCATCAAGATAGGATTTATCAATCTTGGTAGAGGAGTAGTAGTTTTATGGTAATCATGAGATTGAGTCCTAAAGTTCAAGGCCACAATAGTGTGAAATAATAGAAAGAAGTTTCTATTAGGATTTCATATTGAACTCGAATTGATTGATTCAATCATATGAGTTCTTAACCTAGATTCTATCGAGACTCATGATAGAAGAACTCAATCATACGATAGCTGCATCTAGAGATTCATATTTAGTTCTGATGGATTGCTAATACATAATGCTAGGTGTCATTGGTGGATTATGAAACCAATTAGAATTATTTTGATGATTGATAATTCTAATTGGGCGAATCAGAAAGAGTTTTGATCCATCGAAAGATGTTTTGATTTTGTCAATGATGGAGATTGTGACATGTCTCATTTGTTAAGAATAGTGTCCCAAAGCCAATCATCAACCTGTTGATGGTTGAGCTACATGTTTGTATTTGTATATGAATTATAAATGAATAAAAATTATTTTGGCATTTTCATCATAATTTTTTTCATCTTCTAATAAGCTCCTGTGTTGTGGTGAAGTCCTTAGGACTATTTAGATTTGACAAAAAAGAATTTGTCATTTAGTCCTTAAACCTATTCATGATTAAATGATACGTTGTTACTAAGGACGATAATATTTATCGAGTGTAGGTCATTGTATGCCATATGGATTGGTTGTCCTCTTAACTAAGGAGTGTGAGATACTGGTATGGCATGTCAGTGAGATGTTGGGGTACATTTACACTAAATGTGACCAACTCTGGAGCCTTTCTACTATCAAGATTTGCTCTGATGGAATATGGGCATAAGTATCCCTCTGATCTTTAATCATCATGGTAACTTTTAAGAAACTCAATATGCTTTGATGCCGGATTATCTAAATTTTTAATTCAATGATAGAAGGTTTCTGGGCATAGTCAAGTACTTGAGGAGTTGGTGTGTGAATCAAGATGGGATTGACCACTTTGGATTTAGGAGCTGTGTTCACTTGTGTTTCAATTTAGCAAAGCCTTGGCAGGGTAGTCCTAGTGAGGAGTCACAGGACTGATTGTGTTGAGATATGATATGGCTATATTTTTCAGGATTGGCAGTTTAACTTTGAGTCATCCTAAATACAGAGGTCAAAGGGATGAATTATGCGGTAACCATATTTGCATAGGTTCTGATTATTGCGATTGTGACTATTCGATCCATCCGAACGTCGAGTACCATTGCTAGATGGTCATACTGATTAGTATAAGAATTGGCTCCTATGCTATTATCTTAGGTTTGAACCTATGGAATCACACACATTAAAGGTTCCTACCTGATCTGATGGCTGGTATGAAGTCCCATTGGATTGGTAGTCTATGGTCAAGAGTCCCAATGGATAGGGACTCTTCAACTAAGAGAACTACTATATTGAAACTCTGAGTCCTACTTGTCTGAGACTCTATAATTGAGTGTCTCACTGGTCTGAGATTTTGTGATCATGAGTTCCACTCATTTGGGACATTGGGATCAAGAGTTCCACTGGTTGGAAACTCTTCGATCAAGAGTTTTATTTTGATGGAATTCTATTGGCCAGACATCCAATAGATTTGAATTCTATATTTATGAGAGATTTAATTAATAATTTGATTATTAATTAACTCAATTTGATTGAGTAATGATTTTTGGCTCAAGTCCAATTGAATTGGATTTAGTTGGGTTTGACCCAATTAGGTTTTAAGATGACCTAATCGTCGAGGAGATTTATTCCCCAATTTGATCCGGGGTTGGACTTGATTAATTTTTAATTTAATTAAAATTTAATTAAACTTAATTAAACTTAAATAAGTTGGATTTAATCTAGTCTAATTGGGCCTAGTTAATTTGGTTTGGATCTAGTCTAAATGGATAAGAATTTTGAGACTAGTTTGACTAGTCTTCCCTCTGTGCCACCTTACCAATCTGCGCCCGTTTGAATTTCTACAAGAATATTTCTCATGAAATTTTCTCTGTGCACAAGGGGGCATGTGCCTAGCCTTCTTAGACCCCAATGGATAAGGATCAATTTGGTTGCAATTTAAATTCAAAGAGAGTTTGATTTTGAATGAACAAACAACCTAATCCTATCCACTCCACAAGTTTTCCACTCGGTTTGGCACATAATAAAATGAGAAATTTCTAGGGCATGCACCCATCAAAAAATTGAGAGCCCCTTCTTTGTGCATGATCCCTCCTTCTACATGAGAAAAGTTCAACAACTGAGACAAAAAATTCAAAGAGATAGTGAAGCATAGGGTTTGGTGAGTGTTGTCCTAGGATTCCAACCTAGGATTCAGGAAGGAATTTTGTTAGCTATGAGTGTCATAAGCCCACAAAATTTTTAGGATAGCCACCTCTACCTATTCTCTACCTTTGCTACTAATCTAGAGCATCCAAAAATTTGATGGAGGGAGATTGAAGGTGTTCAATCAAATTCAGTCATCAAAAGCATCTGTCATCGAGCTAGCACTCAGAAGGAACCGATCGGGACCAGGGTCTTGTGTGGATGATCCACGGAGGCCAGATAACTTGTGTTGCTATGTCATAATGAGAGGACCTCTCGATAATAATCAAATTATGGTATTTGGCTACCCGCACAAGTTATCATATTCTGAACATGTAGAGTACTAAAAATTATTTTACTACTGGTAATTTAGTTTTTAGATTTTAATTACATATATATCACATTTGATCCTTAGTGTAGGATTTATTGATATGATCAGTAGCTCTAGAAATTAATTAGATTAATTTTTAATTTCACTACATTAAATTTTTGATAAAAGTTTCGAAAGTAGAGCTAGAAACCCTACACTATTTACATCAATGGTATCAAAGCATGGTTGATTAAATGTGATTTATATGCTTTAAAAAATATGATTATATGTGTATTAGATATGTATTTTATTTGAGTAGTCTAGTAATCAAGCTTGAATAAGCCACCAAGTTATCCGATCATAAGAGATAAGTATGGTTTAAAGGTCATCTCCTTCCATTCGATGGAGATCTCTTATGGTGGTAGGGGAGCCACTGTGAACTCATTCATAAAGATAAATGGCAAAAGAATATTTAAATTGGTTTAATGTAAATTTTTATCATGCACATATGTTTAGATAGGATCTAAAATGATTCATGGTTTTTATGTATTGTACATAGATTTAGATTAAAATCTACAACTAGTAGTTGTTTATGAAATGAGCTGACCCATTTTTGAAATGAGTCGACCCATTTGGACTCTAGATTGTAAAAGAATCTTTCAAAATTTTAAAAAATATTTTTGAAATGCCAAACCCCAATCCATCAGCCCAAAACTTAATTAAAAATCAAGGATTATGAATTAGGATCTAGAATTGTGAATTAAAGATCCTAAGTCATAAGCATAAAATTTTGGGTAATTGGGTTAGATGAATTAGGTCCATTAATTGGGTTAGACCTAAGGTTAGTCAAAGAATGGACTTGGTGAAGTCAGTGGGAGGATCGAGATTGGTTGGTTAATCCTCTCCTTTCTTCTTAAAATGGGTTAATCAAATCCTCTAAAATTATTAGGTCCTTAAAATTGATATAGTTATGGTGAAAACTAGATCATAGCCTTCCATTAAGTTGAGTGATAATGGATTCTTTAGTTTAATAATCATTGGAGGCCCAAAGGCCTGGTGCTTATTGACTAATGAAATCATCATTTATACTATGATGATTTGGTTGTCTTTGTACTGGTGGTCAGGTTGGCTGACCAAAGTTGGACCTGATCATTTGTTGGTTAGATGCACCAAAAATGATCATGTTAATGATTGGACCTAACCGAACCTTTTCAGTGGAGATCAAAGCCTACTGATTAGATTTCTAGGGCAAAATTAATTACTAAAAGTTATTTAGAAAAATAATTGATTAAGAACCTACCCATAGATGCACATGGGTTGATAGGCCAAAGTCGGGCTAATGTGTAGTCTATGTGGATTCTAGTATCCACTAAAAAATTAAGGTAATTTCTCGAATTGGAGGTAAAAACTTTTAGTTTGTATAAAATAATGGAAGAACCTTTAGACTAAAGTTCAAATCTTTAGGATAAATAATTCATATACTAATTAGGTTTAGTTTTTCTTTCGGTGTAGCTATAGCTACTACCCTATCACTCTGATCATTGTTGGATAATGACAAACTAATATGACCCAACTTCGATAGTTGGTATAGAAAGTTGAAAATCATCTTAGAGCATAAGCAGATCCTATATATTTTGATAGATCTAGCTCCTAAGGAGCCAGCTCTGAAAGCTAGAGATGCAGTCCGAGACATTTATCAAAAGTGGCTCAATGATCGTACTATCATTTGATGCATCATGCTAGTGGCAATGAATGATGAGTTTAGCCATAGGTTTGAAAATGCCCAGCAATAGGAGATCCTTCAAATGTTGAATGACTCCTTTGGCATGCTTGATGATGTTGAGAGGCATAAAACTAGTTATGCCATTTTCAATGCTCAGATGAGGGATGAGGTGTTAGTCTCCGATCATGTATTTTACATGATCGAGATGATTGAGCACCTTAGTAAACTAGGCTTTCCCTTACACGAGTAGTTTGGGAAGGATGCGATACTGAACTCTTTGCCCAAGTCTTTCCTCCCCTTCCTTACTCATTTTCGAATGACAAAGCCTAGAGTTAACTACCATGGTTTGTTGGGATTACTGTAGAACTTTGAAAAGGATCACCAGCTCTAAAAGTAGTCGGTGCATCTAGTAGGAGGGTCTTTTTCTATTCGTAGACCCTTTAAGAATGGAAAGAAGAACAAGAAGAAGCAAAATAAGAAGGTACGACGAACAAGAAGAAGCAAAATAAGAAGGTACAGTCGCATGCTGGGACATCTACAGAGGATCAGATCAAGAAGCCAAAGCCCGACTAGAGCTAGATGGAGTGCTTCTTTTATAAGAAGCTTGGGCACTAGAAGAGAAATTATCCTCTGTACATTGCCTTCCTAGATCCAAACAAGCCGAGAAAGAAGCAAGTAGTTGCCGAACAAGATAATTATATGATAACACCATGCAACTTCTCAATATGTGATACTACTATCTGGGTATTAGACATCAGAAGCCCTTATCATATTTGTAATTTGATGCAGGGTTTGTAGGTCAATAGGAGATTTGGTGAAGGTGAGAGGTTCCTGAACATTGGAGATGGAAGAAAAGTTATAGTTTTATCTTTAGGAATCATGAACCTTGTAATCAATTCTCATAAAGTTAATCTTTGTGAATGTCACTTTTGTCCAAACTTTTTATTGAATGTTATTTCTATAGGCCTTTTGGCTAAAAATAGTTATGAATTTTCAATAAAAGAAAATATTTGTAATATCATTTTGAATGATGTTATGATGTTTGTTGGGTAATTGAATAACAAAATTTATTTACTATCACAACCTGTTAACATGGTTCAGCTCTTCGATAAATGCCCTAGAATAAATGATGTGTCTGAAGTCTACCTTTGGCATGTAGGCTAGGTCACATTAACAAGAACAAAATAAACAAGTTAGCTCAAGAAGAAATTCTTGAAGTCAGTGATTATGAATCACTTCCAACCTGTGAGTCCTATCTTCTTGAAAAGATGACGAAGTCATCTTTTATTGGAAAGGGTGAGCGAGTTAGTGAACTCTTGGGCTAGTACATATTGATGTATATGGACCCATGAGCTCAAGTGCTAGAAGTAGATATTACTACTTCATAAATTCACTGACGATCTATCTAAGTATGGGTACGTCTACTTGATGAAACAAAAGTCAGAGTCGTTTGAAATGTTCAAACTATTTCGTAATGAGGTAGAAAAGTAAACTAGAAAGAGTAATAAAACTCTTTGATCTAACCAAGGGAGTGTGTACCTTTTCAGTGAGTTTCAGACATATCCAGGGGAGAATGAAATTCTCTCCCAATAGACTTCTCCTAGTACACCACAATATAATGGTATGTCTAATAGGAGGAATCAGACCTTGTTGGACAGGGTTCGATCCATGATGGGATTTACCAGTCTACCAATCTCCTTGTGGGGATATGCACTCGAGTCGGCTTGTTACATTCTAAATAGGATTCTAAATAAGTCTATTTTCAAAATGCCATATGAGATGTGGATTGGGCGTAAGCCAGTACTCTCGCACCTTAGCGTTTAGGGGTGTCTAGCTTATGTCAAACATTTAGTAATGGATAAGCTTGGACCTAGGTCTGACAAGTATAATTTTATAGGATACCCAAAGGAGACTAAAGGGTATTATTTCTACCCAGCTGATGAGCAAAAGGTGTTGGTCAGCCTTAAGACAATCTTTTTGGAAAAAAAATTTCTTAGTGAAGGAACTAATGCCTCTAAGATCGAACTTGAGGAAGTTTGAAAGATGGAAAAGCTGACACAAGTAGCTGAACCTTAACTAAATTTGATTAGATTAAACCAGAAGCCCAATGAACCTACACCCTTAAGGCAGTCTGGTAGAGTACCACGTCAGCCGAACAGATACTATGATTTCTTGGTCTGAAATAAAAATTTTATCGAACTTGATGAGAACGATGAGGATCCAATCATCTACATGGATACAATGTAGAGATCCAACTTTAAGAAATGGCTATTAGATGTGTGCCCTAGAAGCCAGATTGGCTGTCACTTGTAATACACTTCTAAGAATAATTTTATAATTTTTACTATAAATTAATAAATAAATTATTTTTTCTATCATAGTGTGTATTTAAAAGTATCTGTGATACAATTTTTGAGTTAATGATAATGACAATTCATATTTTCAAGAGTTAAAAATTTAAGATATGAATTTTCATAATTAACTCATAAAATGCACCTGACCGTAGGATCATCAAGAGAATGGTGATCGATTTGGAAGGTTAGTATACGATCACTTTCTTAGGATAGATATGTCTTGAGTCTATGGTGTGAAAACATCAGAGCAAGAGTACATGTACTTGTTAGAAAACGAAGGCACTGAGTGTGATCACCTCGAGTTGTCATAAGGAAGTCCACCTTCTCATCGATGACTGACTCGATGCTACAGTGGTGTGTATGGTTCTTCGACCTGAGGAGCATCGACAGTTCACCTTGAGGGTGTTATAGTTTGACTATACCATAACTCGATCTTCTAGCCATTCAAAATCCTGAGGTGTATGTTGGCTATAGCATGTTCATTATAGGAATTGGATTGCACCAATAAGGGGATCTATCTACCTCGGTAGATAAGGAGTAGCCCTATGATAATCATGAGATTGAGTCCTTAAGCTTATAGCCATGGTAGAGTGAAGATGATAGAAAGATTTTCTATTAGGATTTCACATTGGACTCGAATCAAATGATTAATTCATATGACAGACATTGGGTTTGACGAGTTCACCTTAATCCTAATCCTGTTGGGACTCAAGATAGAAGAACCCAATCACACAGGTAACTGCACCGAGAGGTTTGCTTTTAGTTCTGATAGGTTGCCACCATATACTACTAGGTGTCACTAGTAGATTTTAGGAGAAAGTAGAATGATTTTGATGATCAATCATTCTAATTGTATGAATCAGAAAAGTTCTGATCCATCGAAAGATGTTTCGATGATGTCGATGATGGAGATCATGATATATCTCATTATCATATAGAATTAAACCTAACTAGATCACACAAATAAGGGTTTGGGTTTGGATGTCATCAATTCATCTAACCCAATTTGATTGATTTGGATTAGATCCAATTAGGTTCAAGGTAATCGTGCTAGCACATGATTAAGCCTGACTTTCTCCTTCTAAAATCTTTCTGATTCATCACAACCAAGTCAAATTTGATTTGACTCATTCTTATATTTTGAATGGGTTTATTTTCATCTAACTAGAATAAGTCCAGATCAGATTACCTATAGAAATTAAATCCATTCATATTCAAATTGGACAAGGGTCAAAAGTTGACCTATTTGAGAGAATTGAGGGTCACCTAATCAGATACTTCTAGAAAATTCTCTAGAAACTATTTTGATTTGATTTTTTGCTATATGATAGAGCATGAATAATATATTGGGTGTACCAAATTTCATGATTTTTAGAGGTATCTAGACTGAGTTATGATAGAGTTTGATTTGAATCAAACTCTTAAAGGAAGAGTCCTAAGCGCAGTGGACTCTTCCTTATCTACTCATGCTGCAATCTTCCAGAATGATTTTTGGCCTCAAAATTAGATGGGATCTAGGGAGTTTTGTGGAGATCAAATCTAGGACTCCCAATAATAAAAAAAAAAAGAAAATTTTGATCAAAGAGGGACTCTAACTTGGTGCTATGCTTTTGTATAAGAACTCTTGCTCCAAGGCTCTTCATGTAGAAATATTTTTTTATGCCCAAAGGCTGCCATTCTTGATATCCCACACTCCCTCTATCCTCTCTCTTTCTTTCTTCTATATGTGTAAATCGTTAGGCATAAATCTGAGAAGAAGATCCAATCAAATTTGTGAAGAGTTCAGTATCTACTTGATGGTGTTCATGTGACGGACACGCTGCCTTCAGAAATTTTTTGGAGGACTTCTAGATTAGATTTAGATTTGATCTTTGGAGAAAAGATTTATGAAAAGATGTCTAGATCCTTTTCAAGTGAATACCAGTAGAGGTCAGGTGCATGCGTGGCTCCTTTCAGAACCTCAAAAAACATCAGGATCATCACAGGGTAATCAGATTATCCAAACATGGTATGATATTAAATCTGATTTAGTTTTTATTTTAATTTTTAATATCAGATCACCATGATTAGATCTAAGAACTTTTAGATTATATTAGATTATTTAAAAATTTTTTAAAAAAATTTTCTCAGATCTGATTAGATCGCATGATCCTACGACGAAAAATAGGATTTTTTCTTCAATTAGTATCAGAGCTAGATTAGCAGTTCTTCAGATCTACCTTAGATCTAATTTTATTTTTAATTATGATTTGATATTAAAATATTTTAGATGTCACATTAGATATGATTAGATCAAAATCAAAAAATTAAAAGTTAAATAATTTAGATCTAATATGTATGAGATGCATGACTAGACTAGGTATAGAATAGTTCTATGTGTAGTCTAGTATGATCATGTATTTATTTTGATTAAATATAATTTTAAATTTATTTAATTTTTATTTTTTTGATGTTATAATTATTTTAATTATATTTAAAAATAAAAAATAATTTTTTTAATTTTTAATTTATTCATATGAGATATGAAAGATTCATGCTTAGACTAGTCATAGAATAGTTCTATAAGATGTCTAGAATAGTTTTATATGTCATATGATCAAATTTAAAATTTTATTTTTTAGATTTAATATGTGATATTTCAAATCTAAAAGTATGCATATTGATGATACATGAGATGTATGCAAGACATGTATTAGTTAGATCTTTTTATATGTGATATATGATCTAACTAGTTTTATAGTAAAAATTATATTTCTGATTAAGGAGTTTTCCATGACCGTCCGGTCATAAGAACAAAGTAGAATTTAAAGGCCCTCTCCTTCCATTCGATAGAGTATTCTTATGGCATGTAGGGGTGCTGTGCGTTCATCCTTAATCAGAAATCAGAACTTATTTTTCTGCAAAACCCTAGATCTTGAAATCCTATGATTTTTATTACATATTTTGTTCATGAATCCAAAACTTAATTAAGAATTAAGATTATAAAATTAATTAGATCTAAAAATTATGAATTTTTAGATCTAAGATATATTCATAAAATTAGGTTCGAGCTTGGGTAGCTCAATTAGGTCTAGCGGTTGATCAAACTGAATGAAGAGTTGGTTAGGTGGGATCAAAGAAAGCTTAGATTTGACCAGCCTAATAGGGTTAAGTCTGGATCAAAATCAAATTGCATTAAGATGTGACTCGTCCAAGTCAAGTTCTAATTTGGCTCCATGGTTCGAGCCTGGATTGTAGGCTAATCTAATTAGTTTTGATTCGATAATTTGGTATCTAAGTAAAGTATGGTAGATACGATCAATTGATTTTTAATTGGGAGCTACACAATCTGAATGCGTTCTTATCGAGTTAATGACATATCCCTTCCATCGGTCTCACTTACCTGATCATTTATGACGATCCAGTTCTAATTTGAGGTGGCTAACTATTTGAGCCAACCCAAGCCACTAGGTTAGTCATAATTATTATAACTAAGTCAAGTCAAGTTTAAAGAGACCTAAATTAAATCTTCCTAAAAAAATATTAATTCTAAGGTCTTCCACCATTATAGATGTGCGAGCCCTTCTTGGGGTTGATTGTTCTCGACTGGATATAGTGGTTCAGTTGCACTGAAAAGACACAACCATGTCTATTAGGCATTGGATGCTATAGATTGGAGGATGGATTGGGCTCAATATTCTTGATACGGTGAGGGATCCAATTAGAAATCCAATTTGTATAAATGGTGGATCTGACTTAACTAAGGAGTGGACCAATATTTCAGACATGATGAGATTCATGAATTAGAGATCAGGTTAGGGTGCACCATGATTAGAGAATCATTGGATAAGAGTTGTCCACTCATCGATGATCCACCATCAAAAATTATTAGATGAGGTGGTGAGTCAGTTGGTGGGACTGCACCATCTACTAGAAATCAATAATCATGAAGATTTTTGCATCTCTACCAAGAAAGTATAGGGATCTGAGTAAATAGTGAAAGCCTAATTTATTTAAAAATAAAATTTATAAATAAATTGGTTAAGTCTAATTATAAAATCTAACTTGAAACTTTGATTCTCTACAGAAAAATGTCTGCATCCAATCCACTAGCCCGTATCCTGGACACCCATAGACTAACCGAATCCAACTACAAGGATTGGCTCTGGAACTTCAAAATTATTTTAGGTTTTGAGAAGTTGACTCATGTAGGAACAGGATCCTTCCACCTTACCAGCCCATCCATCCGCTGATCAAAGAGAGTCTTTAGAGAAGTGGACGGATGAAGATAACAAAGCCAGGTACTACATGTTGGGCTTGATGTCTGATGAGCTCCAGTGCCAACATGATGACATTAAGACTAGCCACCAAATGTTGGCTCACCTGCAAGAGTTGTTTGGTAAATAGAGTCGCACAGCCAAATATCAAGTCACTAAAAGACTGTTTAAGACTCAAATATGTGATGGGCAGTCGATCTAAGATCATTATCTAATGATGATCAAGGACTTAGAAGAGTTTGAGAAGCTCGGTATCAAGTTAGATCAGAATCTGAAGATTGAGATAATTCTGCAGTCCTTGACTGATGCATATGGGCAATTCATCATGAACTACCATATGCATAAACTTCAAAATACCTTGGTTGAGCTCATTAATATGTTGGTTACTGCTGAGCTTTCTATAAAAGGTTCTAAAGGCTCAGTACTTGCTGTGGAGTAGACTTCTTCCAAAAGAAAATCTTTTTAAAAGAAGAAATTCGTGAAGAAGCAGAAGGTGGATGGTGGGAAGATGAAGAAGGCAGAGCCGAAGAAGAAGGTCGCTAACAAAGAAAAATATTTTCATTGCAACACTGACAGCTATTGGAAGCAGAACTGCCCTTTTTACTTGAACAGCCTGAAGAACAAGAAGGAGGCAGGTCCTTTTGGAGGTATGCTCATTATAGAATCTAATCTTATGATTTTTTCTGCATCCAGTTGGATGCTTGACTCTAATTCTAGTGCTCACTTATGCACTTCTATGCATGATCTTGAGGATAGCAGGAGGCTGAGGGATGGTGAGATGATCCTATGTGTCGAAAATGCTGCAAGAGTTGCTGCTATGGCTATGGGATCCTATCCTCTATGATTACCATCAGGATTAGACTTAGTACTTAGGGACTATTTTTATGTGCTTGCAGCAAGTAAGAATTTAATTTTTGTTTCATGTTTAGCATAGGAAGGCTATGTAATTAGTTTCTTAAGGACCATTGTAATATTCTTTATGAAAGAAATAAAATTACAAGTGGTTTTCTTATAAATGATCTCTAACAGTTACATATTGATATTTCTATTTTTAATATCGAGCAAAATGTGAATGCCATAGGATCAAAGTGGCCTAGGGATAGTCCAAATGATAGGTATCTTTGGCACCTTAGGCTAGGTTATATAGCTGGAGATAGGGTTAACAAATTGAAGAAATCCAGGCTGTTGAGTCCATTGACTTTCGAGTCATATCCAATTTGTGAATCATGCCTTCATGGCAAAGTGACCAAGCTCTCTTTTGTGGGATATGGGGAAAGAGCTATAGACCTGCTTGTCCTAGTATATATTAATGTATGCGACCCATTTTATGTGCTAGTTAGGGGTAATTACATCTACTTCATCACCTTTACCAATGATTTATCTCGGTATGGGTATGCGTATTTGATGCAACACAAGTCTGAAGCTTTTGAAAATTTTAAGAAATTTAGACTCGAAATAGAAAAACAAATAGAAAAATCCATTAAGATTCTTCGATCAGATCGAGGACGCAAATACCTTAGTAAAAAATTCCTAGACTATCTTAAGGATAATGGCATAGTCTCTCAATGGACTCCACCTAGAATGTCTCAACTCAATGGAATTTTAGAATGGAGAAATCAGACCCTAAGAGATATAGTTTGATCCATGATGAGCTTCACAGACCTCTCTGAGTTTCTTTGGAGACAGTCTGTTGACCGCTATATATCTACTGAATAGAGTTCCATCTAAAATCATTCCTACCACACCGTATGAGATATGGCATGGTAAGAAACCAAGTTTGAGTCAACTCAGAATTTGGGATTATCCGGTCCATGTCAAGAGACAATAGGCAGATAAATTAGATTCCAGATCCTTTAGAGCTTGATTTATTGAATATCCTAAAGAGTCATTAGGATATTATTTCTATCTTCTGAAAAATCACAATGTGATTGTGAGTCGACATGCCATCTTTCTTGAAAAATAATTTATTCAAGATGGTGGCATCAAAAGACAGATTAGGCTCAAGGAGAAAGTCTTCCAAGAGCCATGAGCCAAGAAACCTATGGGATACAATCAGATTGAGCCAGTCCAATCACTACCTCGTCCACCTCATAGATTAGAAAGGATTTTCCGTCCTCCTGAAAGGTACTTAGGTACTATTTCAGAGAACGTAAAGAAAATGTTCCTCACTAGAAAAGGGGTTCATGGTGATGATCCCAGAATCTATAATAAGACGATATCAGATATTGATTCCAAGAAATGGTTAGAGGCAATGAAGTTAGAGATTGACTCAATATGCTCGAACCAAGTTGGACCTTTGTAGATCCACCTGAAGGTATAGTACCTATTGGGTATAAATGGATCTTCAAGAGAAAAATAGATACCGATGGGAATGTAGAGATATTCAAAGCAAGGCTCGTAGCGAAAGGGTATAGTCAGTGCGAAGGCATTGACTATCAAGATACTTTTTTGCTAGTAGTCATGCTCAAATCCATCGGCACATTGCTTACTGTTGCAGCCTATTTTGATTATGAAATATGATAGATGGATATAAAAATGGTATTCTTAAATGAATATTTTGAGAAAGATATCTACATGCAACAGTCGCTAGATTTCACATCCAGTAATACTGATCATAAGGTCTGCAAGCTACAAAGATCCATATATGGACTTAAGCAAGCATCTCAGAGCTGGAATGCTCATTTCAATGATGTGATCAAATCATTTGGATTCATCAATAATGAGAAGGAGCCCTGTATTTTTAAAAGGGTCAGTAGGAGTGCTGTTGTCTTTCTCGTACTGTACGTGGATGACATCCTCCTAATTAAAAATGATATTCCATGTTGACTACGGTCAAATGTGGTCGTCTAAAGAATTCTCCATGAAAGACCTAGGAGAGTCATCCTTTATTCTAGGAATTTTGGTCTATAGAGATAGACCAAACATGATGCTGCGTCTCTCATAGAAGATGTACACAGAGGAGGTGCTAAAGAGGTTTAGCATAAAAAACTCCAAGAGAGGATTGGTGCCCTTCAGACATGGCATTCATCTCTCCGAGAAGATGTATCCCAACGCACCTGAGGAGATTGAATGCATGAGCAAGATCCCTTATGCTTCAGCAATAGGGAGTCTCATGTATGCCAGTTATGCTTCAGCAATAGGGAGCCTCATGTATTGCATGCTATGTACACGACCTGATATTGCCCATACTGTGAGTGTCACGAGTAGCTATCAGTCGAATCTAGATGAAGAGCACTGAACTTCTGTGAAATGTATCCTTAAGTACTTGAGAAGGACTAAGGATATATTTCTAGTCTTTGGTAATGGAGAACTCCAGGTCTAGGGGTATACAGACTCGAATTTTATGTTTGATATAGAAGATCGAAAGTCGACATCTAAAAGTCTATTTATTTATAATGGTGGTGCTGTCAGCTGAAAAAGTTCTAAGCAGACGGTGATAGTAGATTCCACCATTGAAGCAAAGTACATCACTACGTCGAAAGCTGCAAAGAAGGCATTCTGGTAAAAGAAGTTTGCCGTAGAGCTTGAAGTGATGCCATCAGATGTTGCCCCTCCATACTGTGACAATAATGGCGCCATAGCCCTAGCTAAAGAGCTGAGACCTCACCAAAAATCCAAGCACATCGAGCGGTGATACCACCTCATCCATGATTACCTCGAGAAGGAATACGTCGAGGTCAAAAGAGTTGACATTGCAGATAATACGGCTGACCCATTGACAAAGCCATTGAGCCAGTAGAAGATCGAAGCCCACCTTAAGAAGATGGGACTTAGATATGTAGCCAATTGGCTTTAGGTCAAGTTGGAGTTTGTTAGATGTGTGCCCTAGAAGCCAGATTGGCTATCACTTGTAATGCACTTCTAACAATAATTTTATAATTTTAACTATACATTAATTAATGGATTATTTTTTCTATCATAGTATATATTTAAAAGTGTCTGTGATACATTCTTTGAGTTAATGGTAATGATAATTCAAATTTTCAAAGTTGAAAATTTAAGACATGAATTTTCATAATTAACTTGTAAAATTCTTCCGACCGTAGGATCATCATGAGGATGGTGATCGATCCGGAAGGTTGGTATATGATCACTTTCTTAGGATAGACATGTCTTGAGTTTATGATGTGGAGACACCGGAGCATGAGTATAGATACTTGTTAGAGAATGAGGGCACTGAGCATGACCACCTCGAGTAGTCATAAGAAAGTCTACCTTCTCATCGATGACTAACTTGATACTATAGTGGTGTGTTTGGTTCTTTGACCTAAGGTGCATCAGCAGTTCATCTTGAGGGTGTTATAGTTTGACTACATCATAACTCGATCTCCTAGCCATTCGAAATCCTGAGGTGTATATTGGCTATAGCATGTTCATTGTAGGAATTGGATTGCACCAATAATGGGATCCATCTACCTCGGTAGATGAGGAGTAGCCCTATGATAATCATAAGATTGAGTCCTTAAGCCCATAGCCATGGTAGAGTGAAGATGATAGAAAGAGTTTCTATTAGGATTTCACATTAGACTCAAATTGAATGATTAATTCATACGATAAACATTGGGTTTGATGAGTTCACCTTATCCCTAATCCTATCGGGGCTCAAGATAGAAGAACCCAATCACACAGGTAATTACACTGAGAGGTTCGCTTTTAATTCTGATGGGTTGCTATTATATACTCCTAGATGTTACTGGTGAATTTTGGGAGCAATTAGAATAATTTTGATAATCAATCATTCTAATTGTATGAATTAGAAAAATTTTGGTCCATCAAAAGATATTTTGATGATGTCGATGATGGAGATCACGATATATCTCATTACCATACAGAATTAAATCTAACTCAATCATACAAACAAGGATTTGGATCTAGATGTCATCAATTGAGCTAATCCAGTTCGATTGATTTGGATTAGATCCAATCAGGTTCAAGGTAATTATGCTAGCACACGATTGAGCCTGACTTTCTCCTTCTGAAATCTATTTGATTCATCGCAACCAAGTCAAATTTGATTTAACTCATTCTTATATATTGAATGGATTTATTTTCATCTAATTAGAATGAGTCTATATTATCGTCCACAATATTTTAGGCATCACCTAGCTTTGATATCAAATTATAGACCCATGATATTGCTCGAACGCCAATCATCCTTGACATCACAAGCACCCCGATATCATATTACAGAAGCACCTGATCTTTAGCACGGACCTGAAGAAACTTGTGATGTTCTCTATGGGCAACAAACCATCGATCCTCCACCTGGTTCTGTGATGGGGCGCCTCCCTCCTTGGGCTTCTTCAAGAATCTTAGGGCGATAACTCTAGAGAGAAGAGAAGAAGAGAGTTGAAGGAGAAAAAATCTATATTCCACGGCATAATGAAACCCTAATACAACCTATGTATTTATACATAGCCATTAGGCTCGACCAAAAAACTCCCCGGCTAACCCAATACATGAAAGCATTTATCGAGCCCATGTACACCCATGTCTCCCAAGCTCTCATCCTCTGAATCTAGATCCAACCCATACATGAATTAGCCCCCTTAAGAACTCTCAAACCAGGCCTTAAGACCCCTAGGATCAACCCAGACCCTAGTTCAAAATAGACCCTCGCGTAACTCTGCCCGTGCACTGAGCCAGCTCAGTCTCAACATTGAGCTGGCTAAGTTCCACTGGGTTGGCTCAATCTGAAACTGAGCCAGCCCAGTCCTATACCGTGCCAGCAGTTCTGAACATGCAGCTCTCTATTTTGCCTATGCTCTAAAACATAGCCAACCCAGTTTTGGACTGAGCCGGCTAACCTGTACAAAATTTTTTTCCTATAGTCTTGATTCTTCGGCTTTGGTTCCTTACTTCATCTTATGTCCTAGGTCTCCAAAGCACCAACCAAGCCTCTGGAATCCCCGGAGCCAACCTCCTGACTCCTCTTGTGGCCTTCCAAGGCTTGGGAGCACCATAAATCCTCACAATCTCCACTTTGGTGCCCTAAGCCTTGGCAAACCCCTCGGCAATGACCTCTTGCACATTCTCGCTGTCCCTGTGCACTCGACAGCACTTGTGCAAATATCACCTCCACCAATCCTCTTCAGCTTTTGTGCCCCTTTGAGGCCTTTGGGATGACCCCCTCCACTGCTGAAGACCTATGCTTGCTTCTTGGAATCAACCTGAAATTGTAGGATCCCTTCTACTTAGCAGCTGCATCAATTTTTCTAGACTTTCCTAGAGAACCTACAGCATTTCTGCACTAGCACATATTGTACCACTTGATACGATCTCCTTAGAGCTACGCCTATCCACCTGCATACGCCGCTCCCATGGAATTGTGCATCACCGACGCTCTGAACTCATGCCAAATTTTCTCTCCACTTGTGAAGCCACCAATATGGAGCTCCACCTATATCCGAAGTCCATCTGATGCCATAGAAGTCGACTCTATCACCGAGTCCCTCAAGGCCAACTACTCAACGCTGCACTACTGAGCCTGCCACTGCACCTCGAACACCATCGCTGCCCCTTCAAACCCTTCACACTCTGCAGCCCTCTTCAAAGCCATCTCGAATACCTCCGCAACCCACGGGCACCTCCAAAAATCAAGAGCTCATCCAACTCTTCTGAAATCAGTGATTGAATCCTAGGGAATTCTACCCTAGTCCTTCTCTTCTTCCCCTACACCAGCCATCATTTTTGTTGTGTTTGGAGAACCATCCTCCACCTAAACCGCGACTCTCCCTGGTGCTCCTATAGAAGAAATCTGATCTATGATACTCCCAATGGCTAGAGACCTCCTGGTGCTTCTTGAGGCCCCCTAGCTCTCTTTAAGACCTACTCCTAATCTTCCTGAGAAGTCCTTGACACCATCTACTGAGATACATTCCTCGGCTACTACACCATCGAGCCTCTCTCAACCCCTATGCCTCAAGGGTAGTGCTCCTGCAGCACTCTAACGCTCTCTGACTTGTCTCTATGCCACTCTACAGCCGTCCAGCCCTAACCTACTGGACCTCCATGGATCATCCATCAGCATCACTTCCAAGGCTCTGTAAATCCATGCTCTAGTCAAACCACTGAATACATCTCCGACTACTTCTCTATCTTTCAGACACCGAAGGATGTATAGTCGCTTCTTCAATCTTTCTTTGACCATTATCGCTCGAAAAATCTCTCTTCAACAGCCCTACACTGCCCATCTTTTTAGAGAATCCTGATGCTCTCTGCTAAGATATCTCCCTCAACTGCTACATCACCAAGCCTCTCTTAGCCCTGCATCTCCAAAAAAGTGCTACTGTAGCACTCCAACGCTTCATGCCTATTATATAACCATCATACACCCCAACCTTTCCACCAAGATCGATCAGCAAATCATGCACCAAATCCTTCCACCATGAGAAAATCCCTTTCCATTAATCCTCTCAACCTCCAGCTTCAACTCGCTGCTCCTAGTTAGTCAAACCATAGCAACAACAAGGTAGAATTGAGATATACCATGGAATCTTTGTGCAGATTTCTGATTTCATCTTGCACGACTTCTCCTTCGCTTCCATGCACCATCAAGCTCTGAAACTTGGCTTTAATACCATATTATTGTCCATAATATTCCAGGCATCACCTAGCTCTGATACCAAATTATAGACCCATGATATAGCTCAAACACCAATCATGCTTGACATCACAAGCACCCCAATATCATGTTGCAGAAGCTCCTGATCTTTAGCATGGATCTGAAGGAATCTATGATGTTCTTTATGAGAAGCAAACCACCAATCCTCCACCTAGATCTATGATGGGGCACCTCCCTCCTTAGCCTTCTTCAAGAATCCAAGGGTGGCAACTCTAGAGAGAAGAGAAGAAGAGAGTTGAGGGAGAAAAGGTCTGCATTCCACAACATAATAAAATTCTAATACAACCTATGTATTTATACATAGCCATTAGGCCCAACCAAAAAACTCCCCGGCTAACCCAATACATGAAAGCACTTATCGAGCCCATGTACACCCATGTCTTCCATGCTTTCATCCTCTAGATCAAGACCCGACCCATACATGAATTAGCCCCCTTAAGACTTCTTAAACTAGGTCTTAAGATCGCTAGAATCAACCCAAACCCTAGTCTAAAATAGACCCTCGTATAACTCTATCCGTGCACTGAGTCGGCTCAGTCTCAGCACTGAGCCGGCTAAGTTCCACTAGGTTGGCTTAGTTTGAAACTGAGCCAGCCCAGTCCTGTGTCATGCTAGTAGTCCCAAGCGCGTAGCTCTCTATTTTGCCTGTGCTCTGAGACTTAGCTGATCCAATTTTGGACTGAGCTGACTAATCTATAGAAAATCATTTTTCTGCAGACTTGATTTTTCGACTTTGGTTCCTTGCTTCACCTTGTGTCCTAGGTCTCCGAAGCACTAACCAAGCCCCCAAAATCTCTGCAGCCAACCCTCTAACTCCTCCCATGGCATCTCAAGGCTTGGGAGCACCACAAATTCTCACAGTCTAGGTCAGATTAATCATAGAAATTAAATCCATTCATAGTCAAATTGGACTAGGGTCAAAAGTTGACCTGTTTGACAGAATTAAGGGTCACCTAATCAGATGCTTCTAGAATATTCTTTAGAAATTATTTTGATCTAATTTTTGGATATGTGATAGAGCACAAATTATACATTGGGTGTACTAAATTTTATGATTTTTTAAAGATATCTAGATTGAGTTATGATAGAGTTTGATTTGGATCAAACTCTTAAGGGAAGAGTCCTAAGCGCAGTGGACTCTTCCTTATCTACTCATGCTGCCACCTTCCAGATTGATTTTTGGTTTCAAAATTAGCTGGGATCTGGGGATTTTTGTGGAGATCAAGTTTAGGAGTCTCAATGGTCAAAAAAATGAGGATGTTAGTCAAAGAGGGACTCTAACTTGGCACTATGCTTTTGTATAAGAACCCTTGCACCAAAGTTCTTCATGTAGAAATATTTTTTCATACACAAAGGCTACCATTCTAGAAATCCCACACCTCCTCTATCCTCTCTCTCCCTCTCTTCTACATGCTTAAAAAGTTAGGCATAAATCTAAAAAGAAGATCCAATCAAATTTATGAAGAGTTCAGCATCTATGCGATGATGTTCATGAGACGGATACTCTGCCTTCAGAAATTTTTTAAAGGACTACCAGATCAGATTCAGATATGATCTTTGGAAGAAAGATTTATGAGAAGAAGATGTCCAAATCCTTTTTAAGTAGATACTGGTAGAGGCTAGGTGCGTGCGTGGCTCCTTCCAGAACCTCAAGAAACATCAAGATAATCGTAGGGTAATTAGATTACCCAAACAAGGTATGATATTAAATTTGATTTAATTTTTATTTTAATTTTTAATATCAGATCACCATGATCAAATCTGAGAACTCTTAGATCAAATTAGATTATTTAAAATTTTTTTAAAAAAATTATCTTAGATCTGACCAGATCTGCATGATCCTACGGTGAAAAATAGGATTTTTCCTTCAATGGCTTGAGGCCATGAAATTCGAAATGGAATCCATAAAGGTCAACAATGTATGGACATTGGTTGATCCACCCAAAGGAGTAAAATCCATAGGGTGTAAGTGGCTCTTCAAGAGGAAAAGGGATAAAGATGAGAAGGTGGAGACCTATAAAGCCCTTTGATTGCCAAGAGGTATCGTCAAGGTTATGGTATAGACTATGACGAGATATTTTCTCCTATGGCAATGCTCAAGTCTATTTGGATCATGCTTGTGATAGCCACCTATCTGAACTATGAAATCTGATAGATAGATGTAAAGACAGCTTTCCTGATTGAAGAGCTAGATGAAGAGGTGTATATGATACAACTTGAAGGATTCACATCCACAGATGAGTTTAAGATGTGCAAGCTTCAAAGGTATATTTATAGACTAAAGCAGGCATCTTAGCTTCGTTAAGAATGAAGAAGAATCCTACATATATAAGTAGACTAATGGCCCAGCGATTATATTCCTGGTATTGTATGTGGATGACATTCTCTTAATCATGAATGATGTCCCTATATTATAAGGAACAAAGATCTGCCTGTCGTCACAATTCTCCATGAAGGATCTGAGAGAAGCTTCCTACATCCTAGAGATAAAGATCTATAGAGATAGATCTAAAAGATTGCTCGAATTATTTCAGTCCACGTACATAGACACTATGCTGAAGCGGTTCAGTATGGAGAATTCCAAGAAAGGCTATTTCTCGATAGGCCATGAAATTTCTCTCTCGAAGAGGGATTGTCTGACAATACCTTAAGAGAAGCATATGAGTAGAATTCCATATCCTTCAGTAGTGAATTCTATCATATACACCATCACATATACGAGATCAGATGTGGTATACTCACTAGGGATAGTGAGTAGATACCAATCTGATCCAGCAGAGAATCATTGGAAGATTGTTAAAACCATCCTGAAGTATTTAAGAAATACTAAGAACCAGTGGCTTATTTATGGTGAGTCAGACTTGAGACTTATGGAGTTTATAGATCAGTTTTCAGTCTGATCATGATGATAGCAAAAGTATATCGAGGTATGTGTTTATTCTTAATGATGGAGCTATCAGCTGGAGGAGTTCCAAGCAGCACCCTTTGGCCGACTAAATTTATGAGGTGGAGTATGTCGCTGCATTAGATGCTGCTAAAGAAGTGGTGTGGCTGAGAAAGTTCATCATCGAGCTTGGAGTGTTATCCTCCCTTGATGGTCTAGTTCTGCTCTATTGCGACAGCTTGGGAGCCATTGCTCAGGCGAAGAAACCAAAGGCACACCAGTGGATGAAGCATATTCTGCATTGCTACCATCTTGTTTGGGAGATCGTGGATCAGGATGACATCGATCTTTAGAAGATTGAGGGGAAGGAGAATCTGGCCAATCCATTCACTAAAGCTATTGCGGTGAAGGAGTTTGATGGCTTCAAGCCAAAGATGGATATTAGATACTGCACTGATTGGCTTTAGTCCAAGTACGAGATTGTTGGGAAAAGTGTTCCAAAGCTAATCATCAACCTGATGATGGTTGAGCTATACATTTATATTTATATATGAATTATAAATGAATAAAAGTTATTTTGGCATTTTCATCATAAAATCTTTTCATCTTCTAATGAGCTCCTATGTTGTGGTGAAGTCTTTAGGACTATTTAATTCAACAAAAGAGGATTTATCATTTAGTCCTTAAACATGTTCACGACCAAATGATACGTTACTACTAAGGATGATAATGTTTATCGAGTATAGGTCATTTTATGTCATATGGATTGGTTGTTCTCTTAACCAAAGAGTGTGGAGACATTGGTATGGCATACAGGTGAGATGTAGGGATACATCTGCACTAAACGTGACCAACTCTAGAGCATTTCTATTGTCAAGATTTGCTCTGATAGAATATGGATATAAGTGTCCCTCCAACTTGAGATCACCACGGTGACTTTCAAGCAACTCATTATGCTTTAGTGTCAGACTACCTAAATTTTTAATTCAGTGATGAAAGGTTTCTAGGCATAATCAAGTACTTGAGGAGTCGGTGTGTGAATCAAGATGGGATTGACCACTCCAAGTTCAAGAGCTGTGTTCAATTATGTTTTAATTTAGCAAAGCCTTAGCCAGGGTAGTCCTAGTGAAGAGTCATAGGACTGATTGCATTGAGACATGATATGGATGTATTTTTTAGGATTAGTAGTTTAACTCTGAGTCATCCTAAATATAGAGATCAAAGGAATGAATTATGTGGTAACCATATTTGCATAGGTTCTGATTATTGCGATTGCGACTATTTGACCTATTTAGATATCAGGTAACATTGCTAGATGGTCACTTTGATTGGTATAGGAATTGGTTCCTATGCTACCAACTTAGGTTCGAACCTGCGGGTTCACACACATTAGAGGTTTCTACCTAATCTGATCGATGTGAGAATTTCCATTGGACTGGAACTCTATGATCAAAAGTTCCACTGGACTGGGACTCTTCAATCAAGAGTCCTACTTTATTAAGACTCTAAGTCCTACTTGTCTAAGATTCCATGATTGAGAGTTCCACTAGTCTGAGACTTTATGATCAAAAGATCTACTCGTTTGGGACACTGAGATCAAGAGTCCCAGTGGTTGGGGATACTTCAATCAAGAGTTTTATTTTGATGGGACTCTATTACCCAGACATCAACTGAATTTAGACTCTATATTTATAGAAGGTTTAATTAGTAATTTGATTATTAATTAACTTAATTTGATTAAGTAATGATTTTTGGTTTAAGTCTAATTGAATTGGATTCAGTTGGGTTTGACCTAATTAGGTTATGAGATGACCTAATCACCGAGGAGGTTTTGTTCCCTAATTTGATCAGGGATTGGGCTTGATCAATTCTTGATTTAATTAAGATTTAATTAAGCCTAATTAAGCCTAAATAAGTTAGATTTAATATGTTCTAATTAGGGGTAGCCAATTTGGTTTGGACCTGGTCTAATTAGATAAGAATTTTGAGACTAGTTTGACTAGTCTTCCCTCTACACCACCACACCAATCGATGCTCATTTGAATGTCTACAAGAATGCTTCTCGTAAAATTTTCTCCATGCACAAGAGGGTGTGTGCCCAGCCTTCTCATGCCCTAATGGATAAGGATCAAGTTGGATGCAATTTGAATTCAAAGAGAGTTTGATTTTGAATGAACATACAATCTAATCCTATCCACTCCACATGTTTTCCACTCTGTTTGGCACATAATAAAATGAGAAATTTCTAGGGCATGTGCACATCAGAAAACTGAGAGCCCCTTCTTCGTGTGTGAGCCCTCCTTCTGCATGAGAAAAGTTCAAAAACAAAGAGAAAAAATTTAGAGAGATTGTGAGGCATAGGGTTTGGTGAGTGCTGTCCTAGGGTTCCAACCTAGGATTCAGGAAGGAATTTCATAAGCTATGAGTGTCGTAAGCTAATAAAATTTTTAGAAGGGCCTCCTCTACCTCTCTTCTACCTCTTCTATTGATCTAGAGCATCCAAAGAATCAGTGGAGGGTGATCAAAGGTGTTTGGTTAGATTCAGCCATCAAAAGCATCCATCATCGAGCTAGCACTCGAGAGGAGCTGAACAGGACCAGAGCCTTGTATGAAAATCTGTGGAGGCCTGATGACTTGTGTGGCCATGTCGTAGTGAGAGGACCTCCCCAATAGCGATCAAATTGTGGTGTTTGGCTATCCATGCATGGTATCATACTCTGAACACGTAGAGTAGTAAAAATTATTTTACTGCTGGTAATTAAGTTTTCGGATTTTAATTGCATATATATCACATTTGATCCTTAGTGTAGGATTTATTGATATAATTTGTAGCTCTAAAAGTTAATTAGATTAATTTTTAATTTTACTATATTAAATTTTTGAAAAAAGTTTCGAAAGTAGAGCTAGAAATGATTCCATCACCATTACCATATAGAATTAAACCTATTAGGTCACACAAATAAGGGTTTAGGTTTGAATGCCATTAATTTGACTCACATAGTCTAATTGATTTGGATTTGATCCAATTAGGTTCAAGAAAATCGAGCTAGCACATGATTGGACCTTTCTCCTATAATGAATTTCTTGATTGTTTTGGACTTAGTCAAATTAGATTTAGCTCATCCAAAAGCCCTGTATGGTTTGTCTTAAACTAACTGGATCTTGTCCTAATTGGATAAGGGCTTGTCTTGATCTCCCTGAAGAGGATTAAGACAAGGAGGTGCCAAGAGTTGGCACCACCCCCCATGACATGGTTATGTGCGCAAGAAAGAGGGAGAGGGGTGCACGCCCCCTTCTGAGAGAGAGAGAGGGCGCACGCATATTCCTTGTGTGTGCCCCTTAGAGATAAGGATAAGAGTGGAGGGAGTTGGGGAGGTTAGAGTTTGGTTTCATTTAAACACCATTTGAATGAGTCAAAAGGGTTTAAATGATTTCAAATTCTTGGAGAACCCTATCTAGGCACCAGAAGGCTTTTGTGCAATAAAAAGTCACGTAAAAATCAGATGGGGCATGCCTAGCTTTGTGAAGAGTCTATAAATAGGAGACTAGGCCAAAGTGTTTGGCCATTCCAGTTTCCATTGCAAAGCCCTGCCACTTTCTCTCCATGCCTCCTCTCTCTCCAGATCCTCTCTCTCTCCCATGCCCAAGGGTTGGGCTGATCGCACCTTTGAGTATCGAGGTGCTGTCTATGCATGTCAAAGATGAAGGAAATCTCGATCATGTGTCGATTAGACTGCTGTCGGAGATCAGATTGAAGATAAATGAAGGAGATCCATTTTTTATTTTAGAAATTAGATCAAGCAAAGGAGAAGACCTCCAAATCTGATCCAAGTGGATATCGATAGAGGCCTGATGCATGTATGGCTAAAGAAGAACCTCGAAATTGATTTAGATCACCGTAATACGTTGAATGTCTACTTGCAAACATGCGGTATTTTGAATGCTTAATGCATGTTTTATTTTCAAATTTATGCAATCAAATCTAAGAACTCTTAGATTTGATTAGGTAAGATTAAATTTTTAAAAAATCTACTGCATCAGATTCGATTCGATTGGACTGACCTACTAGATCCTTCAAATACCTGTAGAGGTCGGGTGCATGCACGCCTCAACAGCGACCTCGACTAATTTTTGATAATCAGATTATGGAGATCGTCTACCCATGCAAGAAGATGTGATCACCACCTATTTATGCATGTTTATATGCTATTTTGTAATTAGATCTATGAACCTAATAGCTATATTGGATTAAAATTTTTAATTCTATTGCATCTGATCCAATCCAATTTGGCATAATAGAAAAGTTTCTTCAACTGGTATCAGAGCTAGGTTGATGGTTCATAGATGTAGATTACATAGATGTAGATTATGATTTTTGATGAGGTTAAAATAGCATGAGATTGAAAATGCATGAGATGTATTTTTAATAGAAACATGAGATTTCTATGTACAAAGCATGATTAGATTAGGTCTATTTATGTATATGAGATATATGCATGTTATAGATCTAGATCTTGATCTTAGTAGCATAGTACTCGGAATGAGAATACCACCATGGCTATTCGGTCATAAGAGAAAGAAGGACTTTAAAGATCCTCTTTTTTCATTCGATGGGGTGCTCTTATGGCATGTAGGCGAGCTGCTTGTGTTGATCCTCATGAAGAAGAACGGCTAATAGATGAACTTACTTTCTGCTAAACCCTAGATCCAAAAACCCTAGGGTCTATTTTTCATGCTTTGAATTATGTTTAGATTTAAAATAGTTTTAACATCTAAACATGAACCTTGTTACACCTAATTAAGAACTAAGTTATGAAAATAAATAGATCTAAAAATTATAAATTAAAAGATCTAAGACATTTTTATAATACATGGGTTCAGGGTGTGGGTAGCTTGATTAGGTCTAGCATGAGTGGTTGATTAAACCGAATCAAGTGTTGGTTAGGATGGGATCAAAAGTGCTCTATGACCAGCCCAAGCAGTTTTAAGTTTGGTGAAGATCGATTAACTGCCATATGTTATTGATCATCTTAAGATCTAATCTGGCTTAACGGTTCGAGCCTGGATTACAAGAGAACCTGATCAATTCTAAATTGACAAATTGGTGTTTAAGGTAAGTCTGATAGATATGATCGATGGTCATTAATTCAGAGCTACTCATCTAGATGAGTTTACGGCAAGTTAATGGCATATCCTTCCCACCAATCTCATTTATAAGGCCAATTTGGTTGATTTAGTTTTGTATTGGATTGCCAATACTTCAAGCTAGCCCATGCCACTAGGTTAGTCATAATAGTTGTGACTAGTTAAGGATGAGACCTAAATTAAACCTCCCTCTAAAATATAAAGTCATCAGTCTTCCATCGTTGTAGTTGTGCAGGCCCTTTCTAAGGTTGATTATTCTCGATTGGATATAGTGATTTAGTTGCATTGAAAAGATGCAACCATACTATTAGGCATGAGATGCTATAGGTGTTAGAAAATGTGTCTCTAAGCCAATCATCAGCATATTGATGGTTGTACTATTTTATAATTATAAATTATTTATTATTAAATAAAAATTTATTTTGATATTTTTTATCATAAGTCTACATCTTCTAATGAACTCCTTTGTTGTGATGAAGTTCTTAGGACTATTTAGATTTGATAAAGAGAGGATTTATCGATTAGTCCTTAAATTGTTCGCTACCAAATGATACATTGTTAATTAGGATAACAATGTTTATTGATCGTAGGTCGTTGTGTGCCATATAGGTTAGTTATCCTCTTAATCAAAGAGTTAAAGACACTAGTATGGTATACAGATGAGATGTAGGGGTATATTGTCACTGAACATGACCAACTCCAAAGCATTCTGCTATCGAAAATTGCTCTGATGGGATATAGGCAAAGCGGTCCTTAGACCAGAGATCACCATGGTGGCTTGCAAGCAACTCACTGTGCTTTCTTTAGTACTAGACTATCTAAATTTCTAATTTAGTGATGAAAGATTTTTGGACACAGTCAAGTACATGCAAAGTCGGTGAGTGATCAAGATGGGATTGACCACTCCAAGAGTTTGGAGATAATATATCGGTGTATTTCAATTTAACAAAATCTTGGTCAGGATAATCCATAAGATGGATTTAGTATTTTAAAATATAATGTAGATGACTTAATCAAGATTGACAGTTAAATCCTAAGTAGTTCTATTAGCATTTATGTCAAGGGGATGAATTATATGAAAACCATATCCATATGGATTCTAAGAGTGTTGCTTTATACATTCGATCTATTCGACCGTCAGGCACCATTACTAGATGATCATTTTGATTGATACAAAAATTTATTTTTATACTATTGGCATAGGTTCGAACCTATGGGGTTACACACATAATAAGTCTCGATCTGATCATATGGTTGAACAATGATTGAAAATCATTTTAGGATAAAACATTCAATATGATTGATGTTTGACCTAGTGCAAGTATTGCAAGAGGATCAATTAGCAATCGGATAGTTAATTAGCTCAATTTAATTGAGCTTAAGGGCTGAGATCAAGTTTAATTAAATATGATTCAATTAGATTTGATTTGGGGTTGATTGGATCAAGCCCAATTGGTTTATGGGATAAGCCACTTGCAAGGGAGAACAAGTCCTAGTTGAGTTTAGACTTGAGTATACTTAATTTTTAATTTAATTAAAATTTAAAATAAAAATAAATTAGATTTAATCTGATTTTACTGGCTCCTAGTTTGATTAGGAACATGATTAATTAGGTTTCACCAAGATCTATTTTAATTGGGCTGAAGAATAGCTTTGACTAGTCAAAGCATGAAGTCCTAGTTTAACTAGGACTTCTCCCTTGTGCCAACTCACCATCCTACACCATTTTTTCTTGGAATTTGCATGAGATTTCTCATTCCTAGAGATCCTCCATGCCTCCTTTATGTCTCTTACCTTTTTAGAAGAAAATTGGTTGGGGAATAGGTCAAAACAAACAAGTTGTTTTGGTCAAAACAAACAAGTTGTTTTGACCTAGGATTCTATTGGATAGAGTTTCATACATCAACTTTCCTTATCCTCTTGAGATGCCAAACCACTTGATTTTCCTCTAATTTTTCTATGAAGAATAGGATACTTTCGTGTGCATATTCCTTAGAGTCCATGCCACAAAATAACAAGGAGGTACCTAGGAGTTGGGCACCCCAATTCTTGCTCAATTTGGACATACCTTTCTAGGTATTTCACCTAGACAAGGACTCTATCATAACTCTCTATTTAAAGATAGTTTGGGCATGAGATTTCTACAGGTATTAGACCTAAGAGAGAGAGCTTGGCTTGGGAACCTTGGTCACAAAGAATCTTTTGGCATGGGGTTTTGTAAAGGCACAAACTATTGTATCTTGGAGAGAGAAAAGAAAGGGAGGAGAGGTCTTCCTTAGGTTTTTTCTTAGATCGCTTTTCCATAATATTTTTGAGAAAAAATGGTGAGAAAAAGGAATTATTTCAGATCCTCCCATCTCCTATTTGGTTCTTAGAGAGTCCAAGATCATTCGAAGAAGAGGATTTACCATCAACCATCAAAGAAAGATCAGCACAGTGCTAGTACACTGTGCTGATTTTCAGTTGCTAGACTTTGGATCAACGAACGGGGCTTCGTATGGACTTTTTATAGAGGTTGAATGCATGTATAGCTTGAAGCGATAATCTCAGCCGCAGATCAGCATGTGAAGATCCTAGCTTGTGAAAAAGATATTGAGATTTGATCTCAATAGTAGTCTAGATCAGATCTAGATTTTTGTTTGATGTTGATATGATCAACATCCATATTTCTATTTAATATTTAAATTTTTGATTGATTTGCATACATAGATTATATCATTAGATCCTAGATCTAAAATTTATTTATATATTTTAAATAAATTAATATGATTAATTTATTACTTCTGCTGATTTAGTTTTGAAAAAAATTCAAAATATATGCTAGAAATCCTAGACTTTTCCTTCAATTGGTATCAGAGCCTAGAACTTTTATGACTTAATTTTGATGCATGTTTAGATTATTTATTTAGATTAGATCTAAATTATATTCTAATATTTAAATCTAAAATTAAATTTTGGATAGCATGAACTGATCTTATACGGTTATCCTGCTGTATGCTTTACCCCTTATAGTAAAAAGATTGTCCTAGTTCGTGCAGATCTAAAGTTAATCATAATTTTTTTAGATATGATCTAATTAATTTATAATTTATTAGTTTTAAAATTATTTAAATCCAAAAATAAATATTTTAGATTGCATGAATTGATTTTGTAAAGTTATCCTGCTATAAGGTTTATCCCTTACAGTGTAAATATTGTTCTAGTACGTGCTGATCTAAAATTTGATCATAAAATTTTAGATTTAATATAAAAAAATTTATGATTTAAATTAAAAATATTTCAATCTAATTTTAATGATCATAAATATGTTAAGTTTGATGTAAGATAATTTATGATTATTTAAAATTAAAATTATTTCAATTAGATGTTCATAATCATGAATATGTTTAGATTAGATCTAAAGTAAATTCATGTTTATATTATTTTTATATCGATTATGAATCAAACATGCAACTAGTTGGTAGAACCAAGTTATAAAAATATTTTATAAATATGAAAATTATTTTTGAAATGCCGAACCTCAACCCTCAGTCCAAAACTTAATTAAGAATTAAGACTTGTTTGATTAGGATCTAGGATTATGAATTGAAGATCCTAAGACACAAATCATAATATTTGGGATAATGGGTTAGAGAAAATTAGGTCCATTAATTATGTTAGACCTAAGGTTAGATCAAAGAATAGACTTACTTAGAGAATTGATTAAATCTAATCAATAGTTGTCTTAGATTAGATCAAGATCTTTATAGATCAATTACAATAGTTGTAGTTGGTCAAGTCCATGTCTTTAACGAAAACCAAAATGAACTTGATTCTTAGCTAAGTGGTCTAGCCCAAACTGTTAGGTTGATCCAATCGAAACTAATTAACTAGTTGGTGTCTAAAATAAGTTTGGCAATATATGATTGGTGGTCGATAACTGGGAGCTACTCACACTGATTCAGTCTTTGATGAGTTAATGGCATATCCCTCCCACCAATCTCACTTACCTAGCCTTCTCGATGAAGTTATATTTTGATTAGATCACTTGACAATTCAAGCTGATCCATATCAACTAGGTAAATCAGTGTGACTAATTTAAGTGCTCCTAGATCAGTCTATCTATGGTCTCCATTAATCTGACTTGATGAAGTTAGTGGGAGGATCAGAATTAGCTAGTTACTCTTCTCTCCTCTCTAATATATGCTAATTAAATTCTTTAAAATTATTAGATCCTTAAAATAAAATAGTTATGGTGATAACTAAATCATAGACTCCCATTAAGATGAATGGTAATGGGTCCAATAGTCTGGATGGACATTGGAGCCGCCTTACGCCTGGTGTTCATCAAGATATTAAAATTATCATTCATTATATGATGATTAGATCATACTCTCTAAATGATTATTAGGTTAGCCAGAGCTTTTCTTGGGCCTGCTCATCATTCGTTTGATGCACCAAACTCAATCATTTTAATGGTTGGATCTAATTGGGACTTTCGGTGGAGGCCCTAGCCTATTGAAAAGATACCTGGGGCAAAACCTAATACTAAAAATTATTTAAAGAAATAATTGGTTAAGAACCTACCCATAGATGCACATGGGTTAGTCGGATCTTTTCTCAGGCCCATATACAGTCTATGTAGATTGTAGTACCTACTAAGAAATTAGGATAATTTCTCGGATTAGAGGTAGAGGCTATCAATTCGTATAAAATAGTGAAAGAATCTTTTGATTAAAGTCTAAATCTTAAGGCTTGATAATTATTTATTAATAATATTTTTAGTTCTCCTTTGTGCAGTTAAGACCAAACCCTTGTTGCTTCGTTTACTGCTAGATAGTGACAGACTTATAGGACCCAACTTCGATAATGAGTATTGAAAGTTGAACATTATTCAATAATATGAAGAGATTCATGCTGGGGCTTCTATGCCTAGTCTAAACAAAAGATCCAAGACCGATCCAAATAAGGTAGAGTGATTCTACTGTAAGTAGCAGGGGTACTAGAAGAGAAACTATCCTCAGTACCTTGCTTTCCATGATCCCAACAAACTGAACAAGAAAAAAGAGCAAGGAGTTGCTTATCAAGGATATTATATGATAACATCTTGTAATTTCTCTATTTATGATACTATTTTCTGGGTATTGGATACTGGAAGTTCAGTTCATATTTGTAATTCATTGCAAGAACTCTAAGTTAGTAGAAATTTTTTGAATAATGAGCGATTCCTAAATGTTGGAGATGAAAGATCTATTTCAGTTCTAGCTTTGAAAATAGTTCAACTTATTTTCAATGGTAATGTCATATCTTTAGATGATTGTCATTACTATCCCTCTTTTTTGATGAATATAATCTTTGTTGGTCTTTTGGCCAAAGCTGATTATTATTTATTGATAAAGAAAGATTATTGTGATATCATTATGAATGATGTTACAATAATTCATGGACAGCAAAGAAATGGCATCTAGATTTTATGATAGCTTATGAGTGTAATGTACACATCTAATAAATGCCCTATATTAGATAATATCATTGATGCCTACCTTTGGCATTGCAGGCTAGGTCATATTAATAGGAATAGAATAAGTGCCAAAGAGGAAATCCTCGATGTTGATGATTGTAAATCGTTGCCAACCTATGAATCTTGTCTTCTTAGAAAGATAAGAAAATCACCTTTTACTGAAAAATATGAGAGAGTCATTGAGCTTTTAAGTCTAGTACATACTGATGTATTTGGACCTATGAGTTCTAGTACTAGAGGTGGGATATCACTATTTCATTATATTTACTAATGACCTATCTAGATATGGGTACATCTATCTTATGAAGTATAAGTCTGAATTGTTTGAAATATTCAAATAATTCCATAATGAAGTAAAAAAACAAACTAAAAAAGGTATTAAAACTCTTTGATCAGATCAAGAAGGTGAATACCTATCCAGTGAATTCTTCACATACCTAAGAGAGAATGTGATTCTCTCATAGTGGACTCCTCTAGGAACACCATAGCATATGGTGTATCGAAAAAGAGGAATCAAATCTTGTTAGACATGGTTCGATCCATGATAGGATTTGCTTGTCTGCCTATTTCTTTTTGGGGTTATGCTCTTGAGACTGCATGTTTTATTATGAACAATGTACTGAGTAAATTGTTGCAAAGACTCCATATGAGATATGGACTCAACGTAGGACTACACTCTCTCACCTTCGGGTTTGGGGTTGTCCGGCCTATATCAAATGTTTGCATACAAATAAACTTGGACCCCGGTCTGATATGTGTATGTTTATAGGATACCCTAAGAAAACTAGGGGTTACTATTTCTACTATGCTGAAGAACAAAAGGAGTTCATTAGTAATAGGATAATCATTTTAAAAAAGAAGTTTCTTGGTGAGGGAACTATTGCCTTTAAGGTTGAACTTGAGAAAGTTCAATAGGTAGAAAAACTAACACTAATAGCTGAATCAGAACTGAATTTGATTAGATCAAATTCGGAGCCTAGTGTACCTACACCATTAAGACGATTCGATAGAGTACCGCATCAGCCAGATAGATACTATAATTTCTTGGTATGG
Source organism: Cocos nucifera (assembly GCA_006176705.1). Lineage (NCBI taxonomy): Eukaryota > Viridiplantae > Streptophyta > Magnoliopsida > Arecales > Arecaceae > Cocos > Cocos nucifera. The sequence continues at coordinate 720,418 of QRFJ01000043.1, read as the reverse complement.
GATGGTGATCCTATCAAGCTCGATGAGAAGATGAGGATCTGATCACCTATATAGATGCAATGCAGAGATCTGATTCTGAGAAATAGCTTAAGGCCATAAAATCCAAAATGAAGTTCATGAAGGTCAATGATGCATAGAATTGGTTGACCCACCAAAGGGGTTAAACCCATTGGGTGTAACTCAGTCTTCAAGAAAAAAGGGGGCATATATGGAAAGGTGGAGATGTATAAAGCCCTTCTGGTTGCCAAGGAATATCATCAATGTTGTGATATTGACTATGATGAGACTTTCTCCCCTATGGTAATGCTTAAATCCATTCAGATTATGCTTACGATAGCTACCCATCTAACTATAAGATCTGGTAGATGGATGTGAAGATAGTTTTCCTAAATGAAGAGCTGTCAGAAGAGGTGTATATAATACAACCTGAAGGGTTCACATTTATAGACAAGTCCAAGGTGTGCAAGCTTCGAAGATCTATTTATGGATTGAAGCAGACATCTCATAGTTGGAACATGTATTTTGATAATGTGATCAAAATATATGGCTTCATTAAGAACAAAGAAGAGCCCTGCATTTACAAGTGGAAATATGGTTCGATAGTTGTATTACTTATTCTGTACGTAGATGATATTTTCGTAATCGAAAATGACATCCCCGCACTGTAGGAAATAAAAGTATGGCTATCATCTTAGTTCTCTATGATGGACTTGGGTGAAGCATCCTACATCCTAGGGATGAAGATTTATAAGGATAGATCAAAGTGGATACTTGGATTGTCCCAGTCCACATATATAGAAATTGTGCTGAAGTGGTTCAGCATGGAGAATTTCAAGAAGGGCTATCTTCCGATAGGCCATAAAATTTTTCTCTGTAAGAAGGATTGTCTGACAACTCCTGAAGAGAGAGTGTATGAGTAGAATCCCATATGCTTTGGTAGTGGGATCTATTATGTATATAATGACATGTACGAAGCCAAATGTGGCATACTCACAAGGAGTAGTGAGTAGATACCAATTTGATCCAGGGAAAAACTATTGGAAGTTTGTGAAAATCATTCTTAAGTATTTTAAAAATACTAAGGACCAGTGACTGATTTATGGTGAGTCAGATTTGAAATTTATGGGGTTTACAGACTCTAACTTTCAATTTACCCATGATGATAGCAGAAGATGATGAGTTATGTTTTTACCCTAAATAATGGAGCCATCTGCTGGAAGAGTTTCAAGCAGTATAGTGTAGTAGATTCAGTAAATGAGGTGGAGTATGTTGTGGCATCTGATGCTGCGAAGGAAATTGTGTGGCTAAGAAAGTTTATCATCGAGCTTGAAGTGGCACTCTTCCTAGATGGTTCGATCCTGCTCTACTACGATAGCACTGGAGCCATCACTCAGGTGAAGGAACCAAAGGCACACCAGTGATCCTGGCTGGGAGATCATGGATCGAGGTGACATCGACCTTTAGAAGATTGATGGAAAAGAGAACCTGGCTGACTCTTTCACTAAAGCCTTGGCGGTAAAGGAGTTCGACAATCATAAGTCGAAGATGGATATTAGATACTATATTGAGTGGCTTCAGGATAAGTGGGAGACATTAAAAAATGTATTCCAAAGTCAATCGTCAGTCTATTTATAGTTATACTATTTTATAATTATAAATAATTTGTTATTAAATAAAAATTTATTTTAGCATTTTTCATCATAAGTCCACATCTTCTAATGAACTTTTTTGTTGTGATGAAATTCTTAGGACTATTTAGATTCAATAAAGAGAAAATTTATCGATTAGTCCTTAAACTATTCATGATCAAATGATATATTATTAATTAGGATGACAATGTTTATCAAGTGTAGATCATTATGTGCCATATAGGTTGGTTGTCCTCTTAATCAAGAAGTATGGAGACACTGATATGGCATACAGATGAGATGTAGGGATACATCATCACTTAAAATGCCAATTCTAGAGCATTCTGCTATCGAGAATTGCTCTGATGGATATTAGTATAAGTGTCCCTTATACTTGAGATCACCACAGTGGCTTGCAAGTAACTCACTATGCTTTGATGCTGGACTACCAAAATTTTTAATTTAGTGATGAAAAATTTTTGGATACACTCAAGTACTTACAAAGTTGGTAAGTGATCAAGATGGGATTAACCACTCCAAGAGTTTGGAGATAATGCATTGCTGTATTTTAATTTAGCAAAATCTTGGTCAAGATAATCCATGAATGGATTTGGTATCTTAAAATACAATGTGGATGACCTATTTAGAGTTGATAAGTAAATCTTGAGTTATCCTATGAGCATTTAGGTCAAGGAGATAAATTATACAGAAACCATATCCATATGGGTTCTAAGAGTGTTGCTTTATACATTCCACTTATTTGACCATCATGTACCATTGCTAGATGGTCATTTTGATTGGTATAAAAATTTAATCCTATACTATCAACTTAGGTTCGAACCTATGATGTCACACATATAAGAGATCTCGATCTGATTGGATGGTTAAACAATGATTAAGAATTATTTTAGGGTTAAACATTCAATATGATTGATGTTTGACTTAGTGCAAGTATTACAGAAGGATCGATTAGCAATTGGATTACTTATTAGCTCAATCTGATTGAGCTTAAGGGCTGAGATTAAGTCTAATTAAATATGATTCAATTAGATTTTGTTTGGACTTGATTGGATCAAGTTCAGTTAGTTTATTGGATAAGCCAATTATAAGGAAGAACAAGTCCTAGTTAAGTTAGGACTTGAGTGCACCTAATTTTTAATTTAATTAAAATTTAAAATTAAAATTAAATTTAATTAAATTTAATTTTATTAGGCTCAATACCATTAATTAGGTTGCACCAAGATCTATTTTAATTTGGCTCTTTGACTAGTCAAAGCATGAAGTCCTAGTTTAACTAGGTCTTCTCCCTTGCACCAACTCTGCACCCCATGCCATTTTTTCTTAGAATTTGCTTGGGATTTCTTATGCACAAAGATCCTCCATGCCCCCTTTATACCTCCCAACTTTTTGAAACAAAATTGGTTGAGGAATAGATCAAAATAAACAAGTTGTTTTGACCTAGGTCTTTATTTGTTAGAGTTTCATACATCAACTTTTCTTATCCTCTTGAGGCACCAACCCATCTGAATTTCTTCTGATTTTTTCATGAAAAATAGAAAACTTTTGTGTGTATATTCGTTAGAGTCCATGCTATGAAATAAGGAGGAGGCACCCAAGAGTTGGGCACCCCAATCCTTGCTCAATTTGGATATACCTTTCTAGGTATTTGAACTAGACAAGGACTCTGTCATAACTTTCTATTTAGAGAGAGTTAGGGCATGAGATTTCTATAGGCATTAGACCTTAGAGAGTAGGCTTAGGTATGGGAACCTTGGGTGCAAAGGGTCTTTGGGCATTGGGTTTTGTAAAGACACAAACTATTGTGTCCTGGTGAGAGAAAAGTATGGGAGAAGAGAGGTCATCTCTTGGTTTTCTCATAGATCCCTTTTTCATAATTTTGAGAGAAAAAGGTGAGAAAAAGGAGTTCTTTCAAATCCTCCCTTCTTCTCTTTGGTCCTTGGAGAGTTCAAGATCATTCGAAGAAGAGGATTCACCATCAACCATCCAAGAAGTATCAGTGTAGTGCTAGAACACTGTGTTGATTTCCAGTTGCTGGACTTCGAATCAAAGATCAAGGCTTCGTATGGATTTTCTATAGAGGTCAGATGTGTGTGTGGGTTAAAGAGATAACCTCAACCTTAGATCAGCAAGTGGAGATCCTGGCTTGCAAAAAAGGTATCGAGATTTGATCTTAATAGTAGTCTAGATCAGATCTAGATTTTTGTTTGATGTTGATATCATCAACATCCTTGTTTTTAGTTAATATTTAATTTTTATATTTATTTACATGCATAGATCATATCATTAGATCTTAGATCTAGGATTTATTTATATATTTTAAATAAATTAATATAATTAATTTATTTCTTCCATTGATTTAGTTTTGAAAAAAAATTAAAATATATGCTAGAAATCCTAGACTTTTCCTTCAACGGGATGAAGAAATGATTGGGTTCAATATTGAGGATATGGTGAGTATTCCAATCATGACTTCATTTCATGCAAATGGTGGGCCTGACTTAACTAAGGAGTGGAGAATATTCCAAATGAGTGGTGAGCCAATTGGTTGGACCACAGCATCCACTAAAAATCTTTGATCATAGAGATTTTTGCATTACTTTCAGAGGAGTGTAGGGATCTGGAAAAATAGTGGGAGCCCTAATTTATTTTCAAAATAAAACCCATAAAAAAAATTGGTTAAGTCAACATACAAAATCTAACTAAAACTTTGACTCTTTATAGGAATTATGTCTACTTCCAACCCTCTAGCTAGAATTTTAGAGATCAATAGGTTGACTAAACCAAATTTCAAGGATTGACTCTGAAACTTGAAAATAGTTTTGAATTATGAGAAATTGATTTATGTCCTTAGCCAGGACCTTCCCCCTCTTCTATCCCGTCGGACCACTAATCAGAGAGTGTCTCATGATAAGTAGTTAGATGATGATAACAAGGTTAGGTGCTACGTGTTGGCATCGATGTCTAATGAATTACATTGCCAACACAAGGATATGAGGATTGCCAGGCAAATGCTGGCTCACCTACAAGAGTTGTATGATGAGCAGAGTTGCGTAGCTCACTATGAAGTATCTAAATGACTCTTCAAAGCATAGATGGATGATGGGCAGTCGGTCTATCATCATTGCTTGTCAATGATCAAGAATCTAGAGGTACTTGAGAAGCTCGGCATGTCCATGAATAAGGACTTGTAGATTGATCTGATTCTATAGTCCTTGACTGATTCATATGGGCAGTTTATTGTGAACTTCCATATGAATAAGATCCAATGCACCTTGGCCAAGCTTATGAACATACTGTGCACTACTGAGGGAACCTTGAAAAGTTTAAGGAGCTTTATACTTGTTGTGAACTTCCAAAAGAAAATCTTTTGGAAAGAAAAAAATATTCACGAAGAAATAGAAAGTTGAGGGAAAGAAGAAGGAGAAAGGCTAGAATCGGAGAAGAAGGCCATCGAGAAGGGAAAGTGTTTCTACTGCAATAATAATGGCTATTGGAAGCGAAACTGCCCAGCTTACTTGGCAACTCTGAAGAACAAGGAAGGTGGACGTTCCAAAGGTATGCTTATCATAGAAACGAACCTAACAATTTCTTCTGCATCAAGTTAGGTGCTTGACTCTAGATCTAGTGCTCATTTTTGTACTTATTTGCAGGATCTTGAGGATAGCAGGAGGCTGAGGGATGGTGAAATGATCATGTATATTGGAAATGAAGCAAAGGTTACTGCCGTGGCCATGGCTCTGCGACTACCATCTGGAAGCATTTTGATTCTTAGGGATTGCTATTTTGTACCTTTTGTAAGCAAGAACCAAATTTTTATCTCCTTCTTGATGTTGGAAGATTATGTAATTAGTTTTTATAAGGACCACTATAACATTTATTTTGGAAATAATAATGTTGTCAGTGATTTTCTTATTAACAGTCTCTTCTAGTTACGCGTAGATATTTATGTTAAATATGTTAAGTAAAATGTGAATGCCATAGGATCTAAATGATTTAGAGATAGTGTAAATGAAAAGTACATGTAGCACCTAAGGCTAGGTCATATTAGAGAAGATAGGATTAATAGATTGAAAAAAATTGGACTATTGAGTTAGTTGACTTCCAAATCATATTCAGTCTAAAAATTATGTCTTCAAGAAAAAATGGCCAAGCTGCCCTTTATGGGACATGGGAAAAGGACCATAGAGTTACTTGCTTTGGTGCATTCAAATATTTGCAGCCTTTTTGATGTGTCGGCTAAGGAGATTTTCTCTACTTTATTATCTTTATCGATGATTTTTCTTGGTATGGATATGTGATGCTTGTTGTTATAGCACAAATAAAAATTTAAGTGATTTTACCATCAATTAGAATAGTGATGAGTTAGGTATCAATTTTCTCGAGGATCTAGGATAGTTAATTAAAAAGAAAAAAAATTATTTGATTGGTTATTAAAATTTTAAAGCAGTAGAAAATTAAAAAGCAATAGAAATAAAAGTAATTTTTAATAAAGTAATCAAAAAGAAAAAATTGTCTCGGATTTTAGTTCCATGTTTCAATATTCAAGTCTATAATTGATCATGCAATCTTTTCATTATCAACATACAATCTTATATTTGTTTCTTTGATGTAGTTCTAACGTAACCTATTCTACCAAGCATGGTCTACATCCAATACAATCATGACCCATCTCACAGACATATATTATTTAGATCACGCAATCAAAGAAGATAAGACATCAATTTAATAAATCTTATAATTTATTCTAACTTAAGCACAAACTATATCTTTCCACGATCATGATCTATCTCTTTAGTTATAAATTTTAAGAAATTTAATATTAAAGCATAAATAAGAAACACATGTTGCTAATAAATAATTAAATTTTATTGCTTAATTAAAAAGAAAAATAAGGTTCAAATTACAAACTTTCATATTAAATACTTTATTTACTCTCCAGAGACACAAGATCCTTAGCCATGCCTGTTGTTGAATTCTTCCACCATCGACATCTTCAAGCTCCTTATGTGGAAGAAAAGAAAAGAAAAAGAAGAAAGAAAAAAGAAAAAAAGGAAAAGGAGAGAAATCTATGGGCTGCTTTTGCTCTCGACTAAGAGGACCCATCTTTGAGTTTTGGGGCATAGGGGGTTTAAATAGAGAAGATTTAGGATTTTTAGAGTTATTCTCGGAGTCGTGGTCAGAGTTTGGATAGGATTTAATGGATTTGGAGCTTCCTGGCCATCAGATCTATGATCAATGCTCCAAAATTCATCAAAATAGCACCGCTAGCTAAGGATCTATGCCCGGATTGAATAAGGGCCATTGGATCAGTCCATCAGATGCCTGCAAGCCGTCGGATCATGCTTGGAGAAGTTCTAAGAGCTGAAGGAGTCCTTGATTAAGGTGGGAAAACACCACAGCCATTCGATCATGATTGGTAGAGCTCAGAACCACACAATTACACCTTCACGGTGCTGTTGGACCATCGTAGACCGGGTGCCGTGAAGGCTGTAGTGAATCGGAGCTTTCCACACCACCTAAATTATAGTTTTTTTGCTCTAACGCTGCATGGTTAATTCCATGGTCCCTTTAAGGGTCCACGCCTACCACATGATCTACCAGTCCACTATGGATAGCATGGTTTCCTGACATCATAGTGACTTCAGGTGTTGAAGCAATTGGGCTGAAGGCTGGGTTGCATTGATGAGCCTGCGAGCTGGGCTGGCGTGGGTGCTAGCATTTGTGCATTGCAGGCTGGGCCATAGTGTTCTAGGCCATAGTTGATCTGATGGACTAGGCCGGGTTTAGGCGAACCGGCCCACAAATGAACCAATTTTTTTTTTTATTTTCTTTTTCCTTCATTTAAACTTTTGGCTTTTGTTTCTTCTTCAATTTAGCTCCAATTTGAGACAAGTTTGATTCATTTTAACCCATAAATTGACCTCTTTTTATTGGTGGGGTTTTTCTTGCAAAACATTAATAAAAGCATCATTTCTTAAAATAAATATGAATTAATATATAATTTAATACTTTTTATTTATATATTTATGATGATTATCACATCCTTTAACTTGAGTTTTACTCATCCTTGAGTAAAAAGAAAAATTAAAAGTATAGACCGACTTGATGAGATATGAAAGTTTCCTCAGGTCATCCTAAAGTTACTTGATACTTGATTAGAGATTTAAGAGATACGTCATTAGATTATTAATTTCATCCCATATAGTGGTTAAGTGAAGAACATAAAAATTTAGAGCTTTTCTTTGACTAACTCTCTATTTTTATTCTTTAAATCCTCTATCTTTAGTATGGGTTAGAGTATGGATGTTTTTTTTTTTGTTTACAGCTAGTGCAATATTTTAATCCCTTAAGCATTCTATTTGATCTTTGTAGCGAGCTTTGGACCAATGACTCCCAAACTAGTTGGCTTTAGAGCATTAGGTGTAGAATATCTCTTGGACTTACTGACTCGAGCTAAATAGGCTACAAGTTAAAACTAACTGTATAATAAGCTTCTTTACAATGCCCACTTTTTGATGCGAATAACATTGCTTATTTAGGCAATGAGATCCGTTTACTTGGTGGGAGACCAATGCTTAGAATTTTTTTTTTATTTCTCTTTTTCCTTTTTTTAAAAAAAAATTATTTCATCATTTTTTTATCATATTTTCTACTCATATCCATTATTGAATATAGACTAGAAGAAGATTTTAGAATCACTCAAAAATTTATTCTATTCTAAATTTGATCATTTATTAGATTTTCTTAATAATTTAGTCCTTAGTATTTTAAAAATTCTCTAAACTATTAATCAATCATTGATTAAAATGTCAATTAACTTTAAATCAGGATGAAGTCGGGTACGTACGACTAATTATTATCATATTTGAGGATTTAATTATTTTTATTTATCCTTCTTCCCAACTTAATTTTCATTATCCTCAATAGATGAAAAAAATAGTGTGATAAATAAAAAAATAAAAAGAAAAGATTTCACCTGGCTTAATATGTTTTTGGGCTCGGCCTGGGATTTATTTGTTTCTTCGTCCAGCATGGGTCTATAATTCTCCCCCCAATTTAGTCCTAAAAAAGTAAGCTAAAATGAAAATTTAAATGCAAAAAGCTAGGTTGCCTTCTAATAAGTGCTAAGTTTAACGTTTGCAGCCAGACTTGTCCATAAATTAATCAGAGTAGATAGGTTTGTAGAGAATCATGGCTTCTTCATTAGATTTAGTGGGTAGTTCCAAGAATGCTCTCAGTCGTTGTCTATTAGCTTTAAAAGTAACACCATTACTTGGGTTTTCAATCTCTATGGCCCCATGAGAGAAGACTTCCTTAACTATAAAAGGTCCAGTCCATCTAGATCATCATTTTCTTGGAAATAGGTGTAGCCTAGAATTATATAAAAGAACTTTTGGTCCAAGTGTAAAAGATTTTCTATTAATTTCTTAGTCATGAAAAGCTTTAGTTCTTTCTTTATAAATTTTTGAATTTTCATAGGCTTCATTCCTAATTTCCTTAAGTTCATTGATTTATAATTTTCTCTAGCCTCCGATTGCATCTAAGTCTATGTTTAATTGTTTAATGGCCCACATCATCCAATGTTCCAGTTCTACCAGCAAGTGACATGCTTTACCAAATACAAGTCTATATGGAGACATTCCTAAGTATTGAAAAACATGCAGGATTTTATGCTTGTATTTCAAAACTTTTTTGAAATAAATCAAAGCGGAAGATGTAGATTAAACTATTTAATCTACTAAAGCATGTAATCTAATTACTAAACCCTACATCTATGATCTATAACATGTCATAATGTATATATAAATAAAAAATTTAAAGTGTTTTGGTATTGATTAGATTAATACCTTAGAACTAGAACAATTCTAGATCAAATCCTAGATCGCATCTAGGTGAGAGAAGAGATCAAATCTCTTACCTTCACGCGGGATGAGAACACCATGGCCAAGTCTTGATGTTATCCTTATTTCTTGGAGCTGCACATATGTCCGACCTCTACAGATAGTCCACATGAGACTGTAACAAAAATCAAAGGTTCATCCAATGAAGATTCGCTCGAAGTACTAGGTTCTCGTGGATCCCTCCTAATGGTTAATCTAAAAAAAATATTCTTCGGATCTCTTAGATACTCCAAGAGATGAAGAATACTAGGAGGATTGAGGGAGATATCCAACTCTTCAATCTCCCAAAAATCAAAAGATAAAAGCTAAAAGAAAAAGGCCTAAGAGAAGACATATCTTTTCTTTCAGCACATCAACCTTTGATTTCCTGAATGCATCTCCATGCCAGGTTAAGAAGAGACCTTCTCCTCTAGAGTTTTCCACAATTAATAGCCTTCTCACTCTCTAATTTTCTGATGGTAAAGAACTTCATAAAAGGTGGAGAAGAAGGTTTCTCCAAGAAATCCTAAAAGAAGACTTTCTTCTTTTCTTCTTCTCACATCAGAATATGATCAGATCATGTCCCAAAATTAAACCACCATGCCCCAAGTCCCTGGAGCATTCATCCCCATGCCCTCTCCCTCTATCTTTTAGATTTTTCTCTCAAAACAATTGCATAAAAAGTAAGAAGAAAAAACTAGAAAGAAAAAGCACAAGAGAAGACAATCTTTTCATACCTTTTCTCTTCAAGACTTCAACCTTTGATGTCAAGATGAAGGCCTCTTCTCTAAGGATCTTGGCATCCAAAGCCTCCCATGCCTCCTTCTCTTTTTCTTCTATTTTTCCATGATTTTCCTGGAGTTTTTCACGTTCAAAACATGAAAGAAGTCATCCTCCTTTTTATATATGGAAGACTAGGTCAAAACCTAGTCTTAATAGGAGACCAAAAGAGAGGAGTTTGGGGGGCGTCCAACTCTTGGATGCCTCCCCTCGATTTTTGTGTGTGGAGAACATAAAAGCAATACCAAAAATATAGGAGAGAAGGCACACAAACCTTGATGGGCATGGGAAAGAAAAGTCAAAGAGAAGGGAAGAGTTTTAATAAATTAGAACTCTTCAAAGTTTAACTCATTCAAACATCCAAATTTGACAAAGTTAAATTTGAATCAATACAACCAGAAATTAGGTGTGAAAACCCTTTCTTAGGTATGGAATTAAATTACATAATGATCTATAAAAAAATGAGTGGGCTGGGACCTATCTGAGAGGTGCAAAGGAAGAAGGGACGAGTCCTAGTCTAACTAGGACTCTCCTATTTTGACTAGGTCAAAATCTTTTGAACCAAAATCAAAATAGTTTTGAGTCAACCTAATTAATAGACAATCCTAATCCAATTAAAAGCCTAATTAATATAGAATAAATTAAATTTAAATTCTAATCAAATTAAAAATTAGGTGCACTCAAGTCATAATTGAACTAGAACTTATTCTTCCTTGTAATTGGCTTATCCAATAAACTAATTAGACTTAATCCAATTAAGCCTAAACTAATTATAATTGAATCTAATTCAATTAGACTTAATCTCAGCCTAATTGCTCAATCAAATTGAGCTAATTAGCAATTCAATTGCTAATCGATCCTACTATAATACTTGCATTAGGTCAAACATCAATCATATTGATTATCTAATCTTAGAATGATTCTTAATCGTTGATCAACCATTTGATCAGATAACAATCTCTTATATGTATGACCCCATAGATTCAAACCTAAGTTAGTAGCATAGGAACCAACTTTTGTACTAATTCAAATGACCATCTAGCAGTGATACTCGACGTTCGGATAGGTCGAATGTATGTAAGGCAACATTCTTAGAACCCTGGCTTATAGTTATCGTATAATTCATTCCTTTGATCAATAATGCTCAGGATGACATCTAATTAACTATCAACACTTATACAATTCATCCATATTATGTTTCAAAATTTTGCAAATCTCATGACTCCTTACAAGGATTATCCAGACCTGGGTTTTGCTAAATTGAAATATAGTGAGACATTCTCTTCCTGAAGTTAATCAAGAGTGGTCAATCTCATCTTGACTTACACATGACTTCACAAGTACTTGACTATATTCAAAAATCTTCTAAACCTATATTAGAAACATAGGAAGTCCGAAACCAAGGTATAGTGAGTTGCTTGCAAGTCACCATGGTGATCTCAGGTCGGAGGGACACTTATATCTATTGACTTTAGCTAGCTACTCTTGATAGTAGAATGATACATTGATCATGTTCAATGTAGATATACTACTACATCCCATCTAGATGCCATATCAGTGTCTCTACACTGTTTGGTTACAAGGACAACTAATGCATATAGCATATAGCGACCTACACTCGATAAGTTATCGTCCTTGTTAATAACTTATCATTTGATCGTGAGCTGCTAAGAACCATCCGATAAATCTTTCTTTTTCGATTGATTGTAGTTCTAAGTACTTCATCATAATTTAGGAGTTCATTTAAGGAAGATAGAACTTTTATGATGAACCAGCCAAATAATTATTATTATTAGATAATTCATATACAGGTTCCAATCATCTATAACTTAGATGATTGGATTTAGGACATATTTACCAACAACTCCCACTTGGACTAAAACCAATCAAAATGAAATCAAATATCCTATCTTCCACTTGAGTTTGTAGAACTTTTTAGTTCTGAGGCCTTAGCAAATAGATCGATCAAGTTCTTCTTTTTCATCGATCTTCTAAAGGTCGATGTCACCTAGATCTAATATCTAAGGTGAAAGCGATACATAATATTCTAGTCCTTTGGTTCTTTAGCCTGAGCTATGGCTCCAGTAATATGATAGGACTGGACCATTTATGGAGGGTGCTACTCCCAACCTGCTAATGAACCTTAACAACTACACAGCCTATATGGCAGCAGCATCATATGCCATGATGTACTCTACATCACTAATTGAATAGGCTACAATATCCTACTTTGAAGCATTTCAGTAGATTGTTCCTACAATTAGGATATGACCTGACACTCTCTTGCTATTATCTTGATCTGACTAAAAATTGGAATCAAAATATTCCACAAGTTTTAAGTCAACATCTCCATATTTGAGTTACTAGATCTTAGTATTTTCCAAATACTTAAGGATTGTCTATACAATCTTCCAGTGATTCTCACTTGGATCAAACTAATATCTGCTCATTACCCTTAGTGAGCATGTGATATCTGATCTTGTACATGGATAAATTAGAAAATAGCTAAACTTTTATTCCTTACAATGCTAAAATGTCATTCTCGATTAATAGAATATCATCCACAAGCAACACAAGAAATAACACTACAAAACTTTTTGCCCATTACAAATGCAGGGTTTCTCTTTGTTCATAACAAAGACATACGTTCTAAATGTATGTTCCAAAACTGAGATAATAGCCAAACAGACTTTATAGGTCTTTACCTTCTCATCTGCATTACTCTGATTCTTTTGAAAATTCATTCATATCCAATGAGTTTTATCCCTTCTGATGATCAACTAGTGTCCACACACTATTGATTTTCATGGACTTCAATTTGGATTATATGGCTTCAAGCTACTTCTCAGAGTCAGACTACTGCATTGCATCCCTATAGATGATCGGATCCTTATTGTTCTGATCGACCTAAATAGGATCGCCATTCTGAACCTAGATACCATAGTATCTGTCCAGCAATCATGTTACTTTACTAGATCTTCTTAAAGGTGCCACTTTAATGGGCTCCGAGTTTGATCCGATCAAATCTAGATCTATCGATTTACTATATTATGTCGATTCTTTTCTACCAGTCAAATTTTTTCAAGTTCAACTTGACTGGCATCAATTCCTTCTCTAAGAAACTCCTTTTCAAAAGAAATGCCTTACTACTGATGAACATCTTATATTCTTCAGTATGGTAGAATTAATAACCCTTAAACAACTATTAGACTAGGATCCAAGTTTATCTATGTGCAAACCTTTGACATAGGCCAATCAACCCCAAATCCGAAGGTGAGAGAGTCTAGATTTATGCCCGATCCTTATCCCATATGGAGTCTTTATAATAGATTTACTCGGTGTAAATTTTCAAAGTAAAATAAGTAGTCACAAGAGCACAACCTTGAAACAGGCAGACTAGTGAACCCTATCATGGATAGAACCATGTCTAACAAAATTCAATTTCTTCTTTCCGATACACTGTATTTCAAAAAAGAATCTACTGAGAGAGAATCCTATTCTCTCCTAAATATGTTACAAACTTATTGGATAAGTATTCACCTCCTCAATCTAATCGAAGAGTTCTAATACCTTTTTTAGTTTATTTTCTTATTTTAATATTGAATCATTTGAACATTTCAAATGATTTAGGCTAGGCACACCCATGCCCGGATAGATCGCCTATAATAAAATATTAATATCTTGCTCTGGCACTTGAGTTTGTAGGTCCACATACATCACTATGTATGAGACTTAGAACTTTATCGGCTCCTTTAAATTTTTTAGTAAAAGGTGACTTTGTCATCTTCCCAAGAAGATAAGACTCATAGGTTATCAATGATTCATAATCATTAATATCAAGATTTTTCATAGCTAACATGTTTCTTCTATTCTTCTCAAGATGACTAAGCCTATAATGCCAAATATAGACATCCATGACATAATCTAACTTGGGTGTATATTAAATATGTACATTATACTTAACAAGCTATGTTAATGTTAAATATCATTTTTTTTATCGTCCATGTATTATTGTAATATTATTCATAATAATATCACAATAATCTTCTTTATTGATAAATGATAACCATCTCTAGCCAAAAGGCTAATAGAGATCATATTTATCATAAACGATGGACAATAGTGATAATCACTCAAAATGACATCTTTTGAAAATAAGCTTGACAATTCCTAAAGCTAGGATTGGAATAGGACTTTCTTTCCTATCTTTCAAGAATCTCTCATCATTTTCAAACATTCCACTTACCTAAAGTTCTTGCAACGAATTGCATAAGACCATCAGCATCTAATATTCAGGAAGTAGAATTACATGCTGTTGCCCAGGTATGGCTATCCAAGAGGAGGAGTGAATTGGATATTTTAAATTTTAAGCTTATGATGTAAGTAGATTGATCTAATTAAATGCCAACAAATAAGCTATGTAATATGCAGTGAATAAAAGTAATAGAGCAAAAGCATACAATCACAAACATATAAATTTTATAGTGGTTCGATGCCAAACTCAGCACCTTCATCCACTCCCCAAGTATACCCTTTGGGAATTCAACTATAATTCTTAATAAGAATTATAGTCTGATTGCTTTCCAAGCTCATAATTAAACTCAGTTGGTTTTTTCTGGCTCACCAATCAAAATCATACATGATTATTTTTTGGACTCACAATCAACCCAGTTGATTTTCCCTAGATCACCAACCGAAATCTTATAAGTAATTATTTTTCTCTGGGCTAACAATCAATCCTGATTGATTTTACCCTTGGCTCACCAATCAAACTAATACAATGTCCAACTCGAGGCTTAGACAACCCAAGTTTCTCACCCCAAGAAACTTGAAATAAAATATAAAAAATATATAATTTAAAACAAACTCTACAAAATCCAAGAGAAGAAAATCTGGATTGCTTTGCTTGTAGGGTTGATTTCTTCTCTTTGAAAGCTTAATGAAGTAGGAGATGATCTTCAATAATAATAGCCTAACTTCTCTTAGATTTAAGGATGTTGAAAGGATAAAGAATGTCTGAAAATCACTTCCTTCTTACTCTTTTCAGCTCACTCTTCTTGCTTTCTTAATGGATACTCAATAAACCCTCAAAAATCTTTCTCTTAATGCTCTAAGTGTTTTCTTTTATACTTCAAAGGTTTTCCACCATTACAAGTCACTAACATAGGCTTCTAGAAGTGATCTAGCCATTAGAGAAGAAAAAATAGTTGTTGAAAAGTTTGTGGGACGAAAAAGCTGTAGTTCTGAAAACTAGTCGTTATAGGCACTAGGCCGGCTTAGTTTCAAACTAGGTCAGCTCAATCTCACTAGGTTAGCTCAGTTTATAATTGGATTGGCTTAGTCTCCTAGGTCTTGAAAATTTTACTTTCTTTGCTTTTTGTCTTCTGTTTCCACTGAGACTAGCTTGGCTCAGTTCGAGACTGGGTCGGCCCAGTTTGCATGCCATGCATGCCAAAGATAGTTTGTGATACTTTCTTCTCCAAATAATTTATAGGTTTGACTGACCTTTTGGATTTGATTTTATCTCTATTAAGATGTTGAGTTTGAAGTTTTGAAACTACACATTCTCATAAATATAGTTAGACTTTATAACTTATACTCAAAATTCTTTATCGTCATCAAAATCAATCTTTGGGTCAACAATCTCTTCCTTTTTGATGATGAAAAAACTTTTGAGTATATGCAAATAATATATAGTGAATTTTAGAAAGATTACATATTTAAAAAGTATAAAATCATTAAACAATAAGAACATACTTTGTTCTAATTAAGCTCAAGCATATACTCAACAATAACTTCCCCCTTTTTGACAACATCAAAAAGAACAACTCAAAAGGAGGTGATTAATAAAATCAATAGAATAAAATCTTCTTTAATAGTCCAAAATTATTAAACTTTTTCTTAATGTTATAGTCAATTGAGTTTAATTTTTATTCAAAATTTGCTCTGCCTTACTATATGCCATATTTCTTAATTTCATTTCTTGTTTACTCTTGATCAATTTTGTATCTCATAACCAAATTAAAATCATGTTATGAAAAAGAAATATCACAAAATTTTGAGTAATTTAATATGTTAAATTCACTTTCTTCATTTACCAAATTCTCTCTCCCTTTTTGTCATTATAAGTATTTGCTATAATTCAAGGTACCAATCGAGTTTGAATGTATTTCTTTAAGAAGTTCAGCTTACGGAACAAATATGTTAATGTTTCAAATTATTCTTAAACTTTAATAATGAAAGTTCATAAATTAATTTTATTCAATATATCTTCAATCATAATCAATTATAATAACATCATCAAAATCAACAAGATAAACATTGAGTCATTTGACATCCAATTGGTGGTATGATAATCAATCAAATCAACTAAGATCAAAGTATAAGATTATTGAAAGCTTTAAGAGATCATCAAAATTTATCAATTTACTAAATTTTTGACAATACATGAAAACTATTCAAATTGAGGAATCATAATATATATACATGTTAATGGATCATCAAAATAAATTTAACAATAATTGGTGGTGTGATGTCAAAATAGGTTTAGCTTTTACCAAGTATCATCACCTATCCGCTTTCATTTATGAAGCATCCATAGAAATTTGCTCTTTTCACTTCATTAGATGCTTGGAGAACCTACAAAATCATTTGATAATCTTTGGTACCCAAGTCATCTTGGATCCATTGAGGTTAGAGCACATGGTTCCTTTTGAAATCCAAATTTATTTAATTAAAGTATAGCCAATTCTCTTAGTGTTACATTCTAAAATTTTGTGGCCTACTTTACTATATTTGAAACATGTAATTGAATGATTTTTAGATGAACCTTTGCTAAACAAGTTGTTCACAAATTTTTATTTTCTCAAAGGATTATATCCAATTCCAGCTTTATCGAAACTAGCTTTTTGATTGATTAAAATAGATTGAAGCTTTTGAGTGCCAATTATAAACTTGTTAAGCATAGACTTCAATCTTTCAATTTCTTTTCTTAAGTTTATATTTTCTTCCAAAATTTTTTTTTCAAAGTTTAGAAAACTTTCTTTTTCTTTAGCAAATGAATTCTTTTCTTTGATGAAAATCTCTTTTTCAATGAAGAGTTTATTCTTTTCTTCAATTAAAGATTTTTTAAATTTAAAAAGTGCTTCTTTTTTCTTAGCCAAAGCATTATTTTTTTTCAAAATATCTTCTTTTTCAATTAAAAGATTATTCTTTTCATTAACTAAAAGAAGATTTGATTTTTTTATTTCTTTATTTTTCAGTCCTATCTTTTCGTATTCATTCATTAAGTCATTAAAGAATTTATATAATTCATAAAAAGAAAATTCAAAGGAGTGTTCATGATATACCTCATCATTTTGAGCCATGAGATAATAACTTTCTATACCTTCCTTCTCTTTCTCATTCTCTTCTTTGCCTTGCTCCCTCTTAATCATTGTTTTCTTTTTCCTTTGTTTCTTTCTTTTCTTCTTCTTTTCATCTTCAGGCACCATAAGGCATGAGTTAGGGTGAGCTACCTTTTCTTCTTAGGAGCTTGATGTTTCTCTTTAATTTGCTCCCTCAAAAGTAGTTTCTAATTTCTTCTATATTTGATTTATTAAAATACATGAAGAAATTACATTAAAAATATTTATGTCTAATGAACAATAAAGTAAATTTATTGCTCTAGCATTTAATTGGTTCAATTCTTTATTATGCTCAAGCAATGCTTTGAGAGTGTGTGAGCCATCGATTATAATCTTTCATAAGTTATAATCGTATGCTTGTATGAAGATATGCATGCATGCTTTCCAATGACTATAATGTAAGCCATTAAAAAGTAGAGGTCCATCTATAGAATATGCTTCATTAAATGAAGACTCCATTTAGATTGCCATAGATCTTTCACCCTAGACGGTAAGGTCAATAATCAATAACAGAACACCTGCTCTGATACTACTTGTTGACCAGGTATGGCTATCCAAGAGGGGGGATGAATTGAATATTTTAAATTTTAAACTTATGTTGTAAGTAGATTGATCTAATTAAATGCCAACAAATAAGCTATGTAATGTATAGCAAATAAAAGTAATAGAGCAAAAGCATACAATCACAAATATACAAATTTTATAGTGGTTCGGTGCCAAACTCAGCACCTGCATCCATTCCTCAAGTATACCTCTTAAAAATTCAACTATAATTCTCAACAAGAATAATAGTCTGATTATTTTCTGGGCTCATAATCAAATCTAGTTGGTTTTTCTTGGCTCACCAACCAAAATTATACACGATTATTTTTTGGACTCACAATCAACCCAATTGATTTTTCCCGGATCACCAACTAAAACCTCACAAGTGCTTATTTTTTTTGAGGCTAACAATCAATCCTGATTGATTTTATCCTTGGCTCATCAATCAAACCAATACAATGTTCAACTCGAGGCTTGGACCAATCCAAATTTCTCACCCCAAAAAACTTGAAACAAAATATAAAAAAAATTAATTTAAAATAAACTCTATAAAATCTAAGAGAAGAAAATCTAGATTGCTTTGCTTGTAGGGTTGATTTCTTCTCTTTGAAAGCTTGAGGAAGTAGGAGATGATCTTCAATAATGATGGCCTAACTTCTCTTAGATTTGAGAATGTTGGAAGGATAAAGAATGTTTGAAAATCGCTCCTTCCTTACTCTTTTCAGCTTACTCTTCTTGCTTTCTTAATGGATACTTAATAAACTCACAACAAGCTTCCTCTTAATACTCCGAGTATTTTCTTATATACTTCAGAGATTTTCCATCATTACAAGTCACTAACATAGGCTTCTAGAAGTAATCAAGCTGTTGGAGAAAAGAAAATAGCAATTGAAAAGCTTATGGGATGAAAAAGCTGTAGTTCTGAAAACTAGCCGCTATAGGCACTGGGCCGGCTCAATTTCAAACTGGGTCGGCTCAGTTTATAGCTGGATCAGCTCAGTCCCCAAGGTCTTAAAAATTTTACTTTCTATGCTTTCTATTTTCTATTTTTACTGAGACTAGGTTGGCTCAGTTCTAGACTGGGTTGGTCTAGTTTGCATGTCAAACGTGCCAAAGATAGTTTGTGACCCTTTCTTCTCCAAATAATTTGTAGGCTAGACTTATCTTTTGGACTTGATTTTATCTCCATTAAGATGTCGAGTTTGAAGTTTCAAAACTACACATTCTCATAAACATAGTTAGACTTTATAACTTATACTCAAAACTCTTTGTCATCATCAAAATCAATCTTTGGATCAACACACGTAGAGAAATTTTAAAGTGTTATCATATAACATCCTTGATAAGCAACTCTTACTCTTTTCTCTTGTTTAGTCTGTTATGGTCAAGAAAAGTAAGATAATTTTTTTTTTCTATGACCCTGCTTCTAACAGTAGAAGCACTATGCCTAATTTAGGTCAATATTAGACTAATTATTTTGACTATACTTGAAAGTCCCAATACAAACCCATTCGTACTACTGAATAAAATTTAACTTTCAATACTAATTATTGAAGATGGATCCCATAAGTCATCACTGTCTAATAGTGATTGGAGCAATTAGAATTTAGCCTTAATTTTAGAAAAGAGAACAATGATCTAATGTATATGAATTATTTTAAGTCTAAAGACTTAGACTTTAGTTTAAAGGTTCTTCCACTATTTTACTTAAATTGGTAGCCTCTACCATCAATTTGGAAAATTACTTTAATTCCTTAGTGGGTACTAGAATCCACAAAGACTGCACATAAGTTCAACTATGGTTGGTCAACCTATGTACATCTAAGGATAGGTTCATAACCAATTATTTCTCTAAACAACTTCTAGTAATTTAATTTTGCCCTAGAAATCTAATCAGTAAGCTTTGGTCTCTACTGCAACGATTAGGTTAGGTCCAACCATTAACATGAGCATACTTGGTACATCTAACTAACGAATGATTAAGTTCAACTATGGTTGGTCAACCTAACCACCATTAAAGAGACACATTCAAGTCATCATATGATGAATAATAATTCCATTAGTCAACAAGCACTAGGCCTATGGGCCTCCAATGAATATTGAGTTAATAGACCCATTATCAAACACCTTAATAGGAGGCAGAGACCTAGTTATCTCCATAACTTTGTCATTTTAAGGATCTAATAATTTTAGAGGATTTAAATTTATTTATGATTTAAGGATAGAAAGGACATGGACCAATTTGCTCCCACTGACTTAACCAATTCAAGTCCTCCCACTGACTTCTCAAGTCCTTGATAAGGACTATGATTAATATCAGTCCATGGACAACTAGATCAGTCTCACTAAATAAAATCAATCTCACTGATTTTCTATATGACATGGGTTAGCACGAATCAATGAGCAATCTAATTAAAAGCTGATTAACCATATTAGCTAGGTAAGTGAGATTGGTGGAAGTGTTTGTCAAGACTTGCCTTAGACACCATCAAAAATGGCCAGGTAAGCTGGCTATCGATTAAAAACCACTAGTTTAGAAATGTCAGACTTACCTTAGACACGAATTAGTTTGTCAGTTTTGATTTGAGCCACGATCATGGTCCATTTGTTAGATGTATGGACTTTGATCAACTACAAGTATTGAATTGATCTATAGAAATGAAATGACCTAATCCTACTTAACTATTAATTAGGTTTGATCAATTTCTTAACTTAGTCCATATTTAATCTAATCCTATGTCTAACCCAGTTAATGACCTGATCAAAGCTAACCCATTATCCTTTAACCCATGTTTTATGAAATTATCTTAGGATCTTCAAATAAAAAATCTAGATCCTAAATAATCATTTAATTCTTAATTAAGTTCAAGGCTTATGGGTTTGGGTTTATGGAACCTCAGAACTAATTTTTGATTTGATCATTTAAAATACTTTTAATTGTAAATAGTTTACATTGAATCATATTCAATACATGGTTTTACATCTGATTTATTTCAATATTTTGATCATATCCTATGGTTTCAAATCTAGGATTTTATAGTAAGTAAGTTCATAATTTAAATTCTATAAAACTTATATGTCATACATATGGAAACTAGATTCAAAAAAGAAGCTACATATCAACATATGCAACATGAAGATCTAGATCAAAATAAGAAACATATCATATGGATCTCATCTAAATGATCAAAATTAGATCATAAATCATTTAATTTTAGATTTAAAATCTAAACATAAATCATAAATTACTTTAGATCTTATCTAATATATTTATGATTTAGGTTATTTAGGTCAGTACATAATAGGACAACCTCTCTATTGTAAGGGATAAACCTTACAGCAGGACAACCTTATTATCAGTATGTACAACCCGATATTATTTACATCTTATCTAAATATTCCAAAATAGATCTAACATCCATCTATTTTAGATTTAAAATAAAAAAAATGAATCATAAATTTGCTTAGATCTAATCTAACTTATTTATGATTTAATTTTATAGATTAGCACATACTAAGACAACCTCTCCATTGTAAGGGGTTAACCTTACAATAGGACAACCTTATGTCTGTATATGGAATCTTTAAGATTTTATTTTTAGATTTAGCCTAATGCAAATATGATCATGTCATATAAGAACCTAGATGCTCTGATACCATTGTTGGAAAATAAGCAGCAATTCATGCTTGTATTTCAAAACTTTTTCGAAATAAATCGCAATGAAAGATGTAAATTAAACTATTTAATCTACTAAAGCATGTAATTTAATTACTAAACTCTACATCTAGGATCTATAACATGTCATAATGCATACATAAATATAAAAATTAAAGTGCTTTGGTATTGATCAGATCAATACCCTAGATCTAGAATAGTTCTAGATCAAACTCTAGATGACATCTAGGTGAGAGAAGAGATCAAATCTGTTACCTTCGCATGGGTCGAGAACACTGCAGTCGAGTCTTGATGTTGCCCTTGTTGCTTGGAGCCACACACACGTTCGGCCCCTATAGATAGTCCATACGAGGCTACAACACAAATCAACGTTTGTCGAATGAAGATCCACTTGAAGTGCTACTTCTTGCGGATCCCTCCTGATGGTTAATCTAAAAAAAGTATTCTTTGGATCTCTTGGACACTCCAAGAGATAAAGAATACTAAGAGGATTGAGGAAAAAATCCAACTCTTAGATCTTCCAAAAATTAGAAAATAAAAGCTAAAAGAAAAAGGCCTAAGAGAAGACATATCTTCTCTTTTAGCACATCAACCTTTGATATTCTAAATGCATCTCCATGCCAGGTCAAGAGGAGACCTTCTCCTCTTGAGTTTTCCACACTTAATAGCCTTCTCACTCTCTGATTTTTTGATGGTAAAAAACTTCCTTAAAGATAGAGAAGAAGGTTTCTCAACGAAATCCTAAGAGAAAACTTTCTTCTCTTCTTCTCCTCACATCAGGATATGACCAAATCACGTTCCAAAATTAAATCATCATGCCCCAACTCCTTGGAGCATTCTGAAGGAAAAACTATTTTTTCTTACCACAGGATCGTTCAGATCTGATTAGATCTAATGGAATATTTTAAAATTTTTTTTATAAAATCCTAATCAGATTTGAGACATCCTGAATCTAATCCTAAAGATCTATTATTAAAGCAAAAACAAAAGTTAAATTAGATTTAATTTTGTACCTTATTTGGGTAATCTGATTATCCTCTAGATGATCTAGATATTTTCAAGGTTCTGGATCTTAGCCATGCAAACATCTAGCCTCTATTGGTATCCACTTGGACTGGATCTAAAGGTCTTCTTCTTCCAAATCATAACTCTAGAGATCAGATCTAGATCTGATCTGAAGAACCTTCAAAGAAGTCATCGAAGGCAGCACAATCATTTCTAGAGCGAGGGTTGTCTTCTTCCTTGTGTATGCGCCAAGTCTCCTTGATTTCCCTTGCTGGATCTGCCCAACACCTTAGGCATGAAGAGGGGAGAGAGAGGATCAGAGGGAGGCATGGAATAGAGGAGGGCAGCCTTGCAACATGGTGGATGGGCAAAAGAATAAAACCTTAGGTGAAGACATGGTTTTAATAGACCCTGCTATGCCATGCATGCCACACAAGTTCGACCAATCATATTGCTCGGATTAACCAGATCTATATATGATTGGTGGAATGATATGATCTGATCCAATTAGATGAGATACCCCATTAACCCCTCAAAAGTGGTGCCAAGAATGGATAGGCCCATACACTTTTGGCACCTAAGACTTTGAAGCCATCAAGCAACCTGGAGTCCCATCCATATGGGATTCCTCCTCTTCTCATCATGTGTGCACACCAACTAAAGGTGTGCGCACACTTTTGTGCATGAAAATTAAGGGGGCGTGCACCTTAAGGAGATGTCCAAAGGGGGCATAGGCCCCTGCCTCTTTCTTTCCTACATTAAGACATCTCATGTCTTGGCAGTGATAGGAAATTACAGGTGGTGATAGGATTTAGCAGGTGTTGTCTTATTTCCATCCAATGGATTAAGACAATCCTTTTCTAATTTGAACAAGATCCAGTCAGTTAAACACAAATCCATATAGAATTTTCTGGTGAGCCCAAACTAATTTGGCTCAATCGAGACAAACCAGAATGATTACAAAAGGAGAATGTTAGGCTCAATCATGTGCTAGCATGATTTTCTTAAACTTAATTGGATATAATCCAAATCAATTGAACTGGATTAGCTCAATTGATGACATCTAAGCCTAAATCTTTATTTGTGTAATCTAGTTAGGTTCAGTTCTGTATGGTAATGAGATATGTTTTGATCTCCATCATCGACATCATCGAAATATCTTTTGATGGACCAAAACTTTTTTGATTCACATAATTAAAATGATCGATCATCAGGATCATTCTAATTGCTTCCAAAATCTACCAATGACACCTAGCAGTATATGGTGGCAATGTATCAGAATAAAAAGTGAACCTCTTGGTGCAGCTACTTGTGTGATTGGGTTCTTCTTTCTTGAGCCCCAATGGGATTAGGGTTAAGGTGAACTCGTCAAACCCAACATCCATCATATAAATTAATCATTTGATTCAAGTCCGATGTGAAATCATAATAGAAACTCTTTCTATCATCTTCACACTACCATAGCTATGTGCTTATGAACTCAATCTCATGATCATCATAGGGCTGCTCCTTATCTACCTAGGTAGATGGATCACTTATTGGTGCAATCCAATTCCTATAATAAACATGCTATAGCAACATACACCTCAGGATTCAGAATAGCTTGAAGATCGAGTTATGGTGTAGTCAAACTATAACACCCTCAAGGTAAATTATCAATGCACCTCAGGTCAAAAAATCAGACACACCACTGCAGCATCAAGCCAGTCATCGATGAGAAGGTAGACTCCCTTATGACTGCTCGAGGTAGTCACGCTCAGTGCCCTTATTCTCTAATGAGTACCTATACTCTCACTCCGATGTCTCTGCACCATAGACTCAAGAATCATTTACCTTAAGAAAGTGATCGTATACTAATCTTGTGGATCAATCACCATTCTCGTGATGATCCTATGGTTGGGAGTAATTTATGAGTTAATTATGAAAATTTATGTCTTAAATTTTTAACTCTTGAAAATATAAATTGTCATTACCATTAACCCAAAGGATGTATCATAGATGATTTAAATATACACTATGATAGAAAATAATCTTTTTATTAATTTATAGTCAAAATTATAAAATTGCCACTAGAAGTGTATTACAAGTGTTAACCAATCTGACTTCTAGAACACATATCTAACACATTGATCCCCATGCCCTCTCTCTCTATCTTGCAGATTTTTCACTCAAAAAAATTGTAGAAAAAATAAGAAGGTAGAACTAGAAAGAAAAAGCACAAGAGAAGATAATCTTCTCCTACATTTCTCTTCAAAACTTCAATCTTTAATGTCGAGATGAAGGCCTCTTCTCCAAGGATATTGGCATCCAAAGCATCCCATGCCTCTTCCTCTTTTTCTTCTATTTTTTCATGATTTTCTTGGATTTTTTTACATTCAAAACATGAAAGGAGTCGCCCTCCTTTTTATATATGGAAGACTAGGTCGAAACATAGTCTTAATATGAGACCAAGGAGGAGTTTGGGGGGCGTCCAACTCTTGGATTCCTCCCCTTGATTTTTGTGCATGGAGAACTTAAAATCAATGCCAAAAATATAGGAGAGAAGGTGCATAATCCTGGGTGGGCATGGGAAAGAAAAGTCAAAGAGAAGGAAAGAGTTTTAACAAATTAAAACTCTTTAAAGTTTGACTCATTCAAACATCCAAATTTGACCAAGTCAAATTTGAATCAATACAACCAAAAATTGGGCATGGGAACCCTTTCTTAGGCATGGAATCAAATGATATAATGATCTATAAAAAAATGATTGGGCTTGGACCTATCTTAGAGGTGCAAGGGAAGAAGGGACGAGTCCTAGTCTAACTAGGACTCTCCTATTTTAAATAGGTCAAAATCTTTTGAATCCAAATCAAAATAGTTTTAAGTCAACTTAATTAATAGATAATCCTAATCTAATTAGAAGTCTAATTAAATTAGATTAAATTTAATTTAAATTTAAATTAATTTTTAATCAAATTAAAAGTTAGGTGCACTCAAGTTCTAATTGAACTAGGACTTGTTCTTCCTTACAATTGGCTTATCCAATAAACCAATTAGACTTAATCCAATTAAGTCCAAACCAATTATAATTGAATATAATTCAATTAGACTTAATCTCAGCCTAATTGTCCAATGACTGTCCAATCAAATTGAGCTAATTAGCAATCCAATTGCTAATCGATCATCCTGCAATACTTGCATTAGGTCAAACTTTAATCGTATTGATTGTCTGACCTTAGAATGATTCTCAATCATCAATCAACCATTCGATCAGATAACAACTTCTTATGTGTGTGGCCCCATAGGTTCAAACCTAAGCTAGTAGCATAGGAATTAATTTTTGTAGTAATCAAAATGAGCATCTAGCAATGGCACCCGACGTCTGGATAGGTCGAATGTATGCAAGACAACATTCTTAGAATCCTAGCCTATGGTTATCATATAATTTATTTCTTTGACTAATAATTCTCAAGATGACATTGACTTAGTTGTCAACACTCATACAAGTCATCCATATTGTGTTTTAAAATTTTGCAAATCCCGTGACTACTCATGAGGATTACCTAGGCCAAGGTTTTGCTAAATTGAAACACAGCAAGACATTCTCTTCTTGAAGTTAATAAGGAGTGGTCAATCTAATCTTGACTTACACACTGACTTCATAAGTACTTGACTGTACTCAAAAATCTTTCGAAACTATATTAAAAATATAAGCAATCCGGCACCAAAGTATAGTGAGTTGCTTGCAAGTCACCATGATGATCTCATGTTGGAGGGATACTTATACCCATTGGCTTTAGCTAGCTACTCTTAATAATAGAGTGCTACATTAGTCATGTTCAGTGTAGATGTACTTCTACATTCAACTTGGATGCTATACCAATGTCTCCGCACCATTTGATCATGAGGACAATCAATGCATATAGTATACAGTAACCTACACTCGATAAGTTATCATCATTGTTAATAACTTATCATTTGATTATGAACTATTTAAGAATGATTCAATAAATCTTCTTTTATCGATTGATTATGGTTCTAAAGACTTTATCATAATTTAGGAGTTCATTAAAGAAAGATAAAACTTTTATGATGGACCAACCAAATAACTATTATTATTAGATAATTCATATATAGGTTTCAATCATCCACAACTTAGATGATTGGCTTTAGGACATATTTTTCAACACTAAGTTGGTCTTGAAAGCTGTATGATATGCCTATAGTACATTTATTAATTTTAAAGATTAGTCTTTCCTATTGGTGCTTATTGTCTTCTCTAAGATTAGCTTGATTTGGCAATTAGAAACTTCAACTTGCCCACTTGTTTGTAGATGATAGGATGTGGCTAGCTTGTGGGTAATGTTATACTTCTTCATTAGTGATGCAAAAAATTGATTGTAGAAGTGTGTTCCGTGATCACTGATAATAACTCTAGGGGTACCAAATTAGGAGAGGATGTTTTCTTTAAGAAATTTAATAACAATCCTACTATCATTATTCTTGCATGGCACTGCCTCTACTCACTTAGATACATAGTCAATAGCTACTAATGTATCTTGTTGGAAAATGTGTTCTAAAGCTAATCATCAGTCTGTTGATGGTTGTGCTATTTTGTAAAATGTAAATAATTTATATTGATGTGGAAAATGATGTAGATGCCATAGATACTAGAGCTGGAGAGGTTGGGATCCTCGATGAAACCTGCAAGATGAAGTCCTGGCCGAAATTGGCTCCAGCAGGATCCTCCAATGGTCAAGTTAATTCCCTACCTCAACAAGAATAGAGTACTCAGGAAGAAAATAAGCAGAGTAAGGATAGAGAGTTTGAGCTTAGAAAGAAGAAGCATGTCTGGAGGCTCTTTATATAGACAAATCATGTAACAAACTGATAGTGACAATCGTAACAGCCTGATAATGGGCCGTTCGGGCCACGTGGAGTTTGTTATAAAGAGTAGGTTGTCATTTATCATGACTTGATAGTTTGTTGGTCATCCATAGTAGGAGTTTGGGCAGAACCTCTGTACTTATATGTAGGCTTTGATAGCTTGAAGAAGTTCATCCATCCAGCCAAGGATAGTTTTCTTTGAAAGAATCTGGCTGGAAGAAATCCGACTGAAAGAAGTGTGACTGGAGAAAGTGCGGCTGGAAGTAGTTTGGATGGAAGGAGTCTAACTAGAAAGAGTTCGACTGAAAGAAGTTTGACTAGAAGAAGACCATCCAGAAGGAGCGCCACTAGAGGGAGCGTGGCTGGAAGGAGTTCGACTAGAAGGAGCATAACTAAAGGGAGCATGGTCGGAAGGAGCTTGACTAGAAGGAGACCATCCAGAAGGAGCACTTGAAGGAGTTCGATTAGAAGAAGCACAACTGGAGGGAGTGCGGCTGGAAGGAGCATGACTAGAAGGAGTGCAGCTGGAAGGAGTTCGACTGGAGGAAGCATGACTAAAAGAAGTTTGATTGAAAGGAGTGCAACTGGAGGGAGCACAGCTAGAAGGAGTTTGATTGGAAGGAGATCATCCAAAAGAAGTGCAATTGAAGAGAGCACGATTGGAAGGAGTTCATTTAGAAGGAGTGTGACTGGAAGGAGTCTGGCATTTGCAATAAAAGAATTCAACTATGCTTAGAATTCATTGTCTATCAGGATTGGATGAGCTGGGGCTTCGATACTAAAAATTTTGTTCTTCATCCTGAGTCAAAAAGTAAAGTTAATGAAATAGTACTTCTCTTTATTGTTCAAGATCGTCCAAATGGATTTTAGTAGGCTTTTGACAAGTTCTACAGTTAGGAGTTATTGTTAAGAAGATCGGTAGATTTTCATAGAATGGAGGTTGGTTGCTAAGGACTTCTGCAGGGGTTATTTTACTTTAACACTTGTCCCCCTACTCTCAAGTTCAAATTTAGAATTAAGGGAGTACAAAAATTACAGCGACCAAAGTTATTTGCCACTTTTCTACTCTCGAAAGATGAAAAAATCTTGGCTTTTTCCCTCTAGCACCAAAGCTTCTTAATGGATGAATGATCTGAAGAGACATATTTTTTTGAAAACTTGTCCGACGTGAAGTTCTACGTATGGCACAATTATTGCTCTATCAGGTGTTGGGGGTGAGCATGATAGACGGGACACGTGGTAGATCAGGACTGGCGGAGAACGACCCACAATCATAACTGCCTCTAGCTTCTTCCTACTATTTAAACCCTTTCTCCTCTTTCAACCTCTCATTTTTATCTGCACTTTCTTTCTTCTTCCTTTGCTCCCTGCTTCCTCTGCATATCTTGTTCTTCCTCCGCTACCATTTTCTGGCCACTAACGTCCTCCTTGACCATCTTTCACCTTTCCAATCATTCTTCCGAGTTCTTCATCCAGAATGGGTTAGTTCCTCATCCCTTTTTTCTTTGGTTTCTCTATTTTTTACTTGTGTTTTAGATCTTTTTCAGATTTCCTAGGTGGGCTATACTATTCTTCCTTTTTGAGATTTCACAATCTTTGTTTCTTAATTTTTCAAGATTTTTTTAGATTTATTTTGATCCAAATATCTTTGAAGGTGTCTTGGTCTATCGGTTCTAAAAGATCGATCAATCTGAATTCCCAAAATCCTAACTCTAGGATAGAAGCTGAACTTAAGATAGCACCTCATCCAGTTTTTATGTCTGAAACCATCACTTTCTCTCTATGCTCTGAAGATCTTTCTTTAATAAGGATCCAGTATGAGGTGCCCTTGGAGTACTAATTGGAGCTCCTTGGACTAAGCAACTGAGGTTGTGCTCCTCCCTCGGATCGCTTTTGTTTATACACTAAAGCTCTTCATGCTGGACTATTGGGAAATATGTCCCAAAGCCAATCGTCAGCCTATTGATGATTGAGCTATATTATAATTATAATTGATTTACTAATTAATAAAATATATTTTTAGTATTTTTCATCATAAGTTTTCATCTTATAACAAACTTCATTATGGTGATGAAGTCCTTAGAATTATTTAAGTTTGATATAGAGAGGATTTATTGATTAGTCCTTAAAATTGATCACGATCAAATGATAGGCTGTTAATTAGGATGACAGTGTTTGTCGAGCATAGGTCACTGTATGCCATAGAGGTTGG
>QRFJ01000043.1:646115-689729 GCA_006176705.1 Cocos nucifera | reverse complement strand
TAACCACGAAAGGGTTATGTTCGAGGTCAGAGAGTCAACTCCGCAGATAATGTGGCAGACCCACTTACAAAGCCGTTGGGCCAGCAGAAGATCGAAGCCCACATTGAGAAGATGGGACTTAGACTTGTAGCCAATTAGCTTTAGGACAAGTGGGAGATTGTTAGATATATGTGCCCTAGAAGCCAGAATTGGCTGACACTTGTAATACACTTCTAGGGGCAAAATTATAATTTTGACTAAAATCAATAAATGGGTTATTTTTTATCACATATGTGTATTTAGTGTCTGTGATACATCCTTTGAGTTAATGGTAATGATAATTCATATTTTCAAGAGTTGAAAATTTAAGACATGAATAATCATTATTAACTCATAAATTGCTCCTGACCATAGGATCATCACGAGGATGGTGATTGATCCGGAAGGTTGGTGTACAATCGCTTCTCTTTAGTAGATGAGTCTTGAGTCTACGGTGTGGAGACACCGGAGCGAGAGTACAGGTACTCGTTAGAGAACGAGGGCACTGAGCGTGACCACCTCGAGTAGTCATTAGGGAGTCTACCTTCTCGTCAATGACTGACTCGATGCTGCAGTAGTGTGTCTGGTTCTTTGACCTGAGGTGCATCGGCAGTTCACCTTGAGGGTGTTATAGTTTGACTACACCATTACTCGGTCTCCTAGCCATATGGAACCCTGAGGTGTATGTTGGCTATGAGCATGTTCATTGTAGGAACTGGATGGCATCAAGATAGGAATCTATCTACCTCGGTGGTAGAGGAGCAGCCCTATGATGAATCATGAGAATCAAGTCCAGAAGTCCATGGCCATGGTAGAGTGAAATAATAGAAAGAGTTTCTATTTAGATTTTCACATTGGACTCGAATCGAATGATTACATCATATGACAGAGAACTAGGGTTTGACGAGTTCACCTTAACCCTAATCTGATCGGGGCTCAAGATAGAAGAACTGAATCACACAGGTAGCTGCACCAAGAGGTTCGCATTCAGCTCTGATGGGTTGCCACCATATACTGCTAGGTGTCACTGGTGGATTTTGGGAGCAATTAGAATGATTTAGATGATCGATCATTCTAGCTGTTCGAATCAGAAGAGTTCTGATCCATCGAAAGGAGTTTCGATGATGTCGATGATAGAGATCATGACATATCCCATTACCATACAGAACTGAACCTAACTGGGTCACACAAACAAGGGTTTGAATCTGGTGATCATCAATTGAACTGATCTAGTTCAATTGATCTGAATGAGATTCAATTAGGTTCAAGGAAATCGTGCTAGCACTCGATTGAACCTAACGTTCTTCTTTTGCTATCATAAATAAGTTGTCCTGTCTGAGCCAAAGGAGTTTGTGCTCAATCAGAGGCCTTCATATGGTCTGACTGGAGGTTGTCCAAGTCAGAAAAGGTTGTCTTATTTGTAAGACATTACCTGCCATTTTTGGTCACCTGCCATTTCTTGTTCTTTGACTTTGGTCAAAAGTCTACCTTTGACTGGTCAAACGTTGACCATTGACACTTTGACTTTTGACCACATGTCATGCACCTATTGGAGAGCTGGTGGGGGCCTGTCCCCCTGCCAGAACCTGGCAAGGAGAAGGGCGCACGCCACCCTAGGCGTGTGCCCAAGTTGGAGGCGCCTAGGAGTCCTTGTTGGACAAGGACTCCATCTCCTTTTTGGATTCCAATTAGAGTTCTTCTAAGAACCAACTTTGACTGGTCTTAGGCGCCCTCTAAGGAGGAATCCAGGGGTCTCTATTCCCACCAATCAGATTTAGATCTGATTTCACAAAGGGTTGTGATTGGTTGGGAAGAAGAGGAGTTGGATCACAGCTAGTCTATAAATAAGACCCTATATCCAACTCAGATTGTATGAGATATGAGATATGATGAGATCATAGTTTCTCCATGCCCCAAGGCTGCCTCTCCCCTCCTTCTCCATGCCATAGTCTCTTCTCCCCTTGCTCTCCACGTCCAAAAGGAGTTTTGGACCTTGGTTGGTGCGATTCAGATCAAAGAAAGGCGATCAAAAATAAGAAGGCTACGCTGCTGCAAAGGACGACTGCTCATCTTCGAAAGAGTTTTGAAGATCCTCCAGATCAGATCCAGATCTAATTTTTGGAGGCCTGATAGAGAAGAAGAGGATCTCCAGATCCAACCCGAGTGGGTACCGGTAGAGGCCAGGCGCTTGCGTGGCTAAGATCCAGAACCTTCTGCTGCAAACAGGATCATCAACAGGGTAATAGGATTACCCAGATCAGGTAAATTAAATTTGATTTAATTTATCTTTTAATTTTATTTTATTAAAATAATAAGAATCAGATCTGAAATATATCAAGATCTAATTGGGATCAAGAGAAAAAATTTTGAAATATATCTCTTGATCTGATCAGATCTGAACGAACCTGGACCGGGAAATTAGGATTTCACTTCATATCCCATGTCTCCCCATGCCCACTCTTCCTTTATTTTTGGTGACAAATTAAAGGAGGATGTTTGAATTTGATTTGAAGTTTTCTTTGGATAGAGTTTTAGGAAACTAAAACTCCTCCGATGCTTGCCACCCATTCTCTCTATTTTCTCTTTGATTTATTCAATGAAAAAGAAGGAATTTTGTGCACTTTTCTCTGGTGGTCCATGTCAAAAAGAATGGAGGGGGCATCCATGTGTTGGGCGCCCCAACTAGTTGCCATATTTGTTCTTTCCTAGTCTAAGAATTTGACCCAATAAGGACTTCTCTATAACTCATTATATAGGATGAATTTTGGGCTGATTTTTGGACATATTCTAGATCATGAAGAGTGCTTTTAGGTGTGTGAATACTAGGATGAGAGACCTCTTGGGCATTGGATTTTTATAGACACCAATCTAAGTGTCTAGGTGAGAGAACAGAGAAGAAAAAGTGGGTCTTCTTCTAGGATTGCTTTATTCTTCTCTTATCCTCCTCTTTTCAGATATTTTTTAAGAGTGTCTCAGATCATAAATATCTTCTCTTTCTTCTATTCTTTGAAGAAATCTAAATTCAGAAGAAGAAAGCAACGGATCAACTATCGAAGAAGGATCAGCATAGTACTATCAAACTATGCTAATTTCCTATGTAGGACTTCTAATCAGAGTTTGTGGGCTCATATGGACATCTCTTAGAGTCCAGACATATGTGCAAATTAGAGCATTATCCTCAATCCTGGATTAGTAAGTTAGAACGTCTAACTTGCATAGGTAATACCAATTTCATCTATTTTTACATACCTGCATTGGATGTAGTGTAGATGCATATTGATATGATTAACATGTTCTTCTTTCTTTATGTTTTTAATTTTTATTTTAATCTCATTCCATAATCATATAATACAATCTTAAATTTAGGAATTCTTTATTTTTTATAAATAAATTTTGATTTATTTTAGTTTTCTACTGTCCGATCTTGAAAAAGTTTCAAGATCTAGCCCTGAAATCCTAGATCTGGTTCCTTCAATTGGTATCAGAGCATAGGTTGATTATTACATGGTTATATATGCATGTTTAGATTATTTTTTAAATTAGATCTAATTTATAATCAAATTATTAAATCTAAAATTAAAAATCAAGATCACACGAACTGCTATAAGATTATCCTACTGTAAAATTTTCTCCTTATAGTGGAGAAGTTGTCCTAGTTCGTATAGATCTATCTTTTATCATAAATTTGTTAGATATGATCTAATTTTATTTATAATTTATTAGATTTAAAAAAGTTTTAGATTTAAAAATAAAAGTTTTAGATTGCACAGACTGATTATAAGGTTGTCCTGCTGTATGATTTACCCCTTACAGTGGAGAGATTGTCCTAGTACATACTGATCTAAAACATTGATCATAAAATTTTAGATTAGATCTAAAAAAATTTATGATTTAATTAAAAATATTTTAATCTAACTTTAGTCATAATAAATATGTTAGATTTGATCTAAGGTAATTTATGGTTGATTGGAATTGAAAATGTTTCAATTACATAAACCTATTTAGATTAGATCTAAAATAGTTTCATGCTTATCTTACTTGCATATTGATTATGAATCAAACATGCGACTTGATTGGTAGAACCATATTATAAAAATATTTTACAAACATGAAAATCTTTTTCAAATTGCTGAATTTTAACCCTCAGCCCAAAACTTAATTAAGAATTAAGAAGTTGTTTGATTAGGATCTAGGATTGTGAATTGAAGATCCTAAGACAAACATCATAACACATTGGGTTAAATGGATTAGTGGGGATTAGGTCCATTAATTAGGTTAGACCTAGGGTTAGATTAAAGAATGGACTTAATTAGAGAATTGACTAAATCTAATCAATTATTGTCTTAGATTAGGTCAAGGACTCTCTAGATCAATTACAATAGTTGTAGTTGGTCAAGTCCATGTCTTTAACGAGATCCAAGATGGACTTGATTCTTAGTTATATGGTTTAGCATGAATTATTAGGTTGATCTAATCGAGACTAATTAAACTAGTTAGTGTCTAAGTTAAACTAGTCTGGTGGTCTTTAATTGGTAGCCCGCTTATCTGGCCATTTTTTATGGTGTCTAAGGCGAGCCTTAGCAGACCCTCCCGCTGATTGAACTTACCTGATCTCTTAGTGAAATTATATTTTGATCGGATCACTTGACTATT
Organism: Cocos nucifera; assembly: GCA_006176705.1. Classification (NCBI taxonomy): domain Eukaryota; kingdom Viridiplantae; phylum Streptophyta; class Magnoliopsida; order Arecales; family Arecaceae; genus Cocos; species Cocos nucifera. The sequence goes on along the minus strand of QRFJ01000043.1, from coordinate 685,058 downwards.
CGAGCTAACCTATGTCAGTTAGGTAAATCAATATGACTGATTCAGGTGCTCCTTGGTCAGCCTATTAATGGTCTTTCTTAAGTTGACTTGGTGAAGTCAGTGAAAGGATCATGACAAGCTGGTTCATCTGACCTTGTCTCTTTCTTAAATTAAAATTTTCTAAAATTATTAGATCCTTAAAATGAAATAGTTATGGTGATAACTAGATCATAGCCTCCCATTAAGTGGATGATAATGGATCCATTAGTTGGATAATCATTGAAGGCCTATAGGCCTGGTGCTTATCTGCTAATGAAATTATTATTCATAATATAATATCTTGGTCGCATCTCTCTAAATGGTGATTAGGATGACCAACCATAGTTTTGCTTAATCATTCATTAGTTAGATGGACCAAGTATAATCATGTTAATGGTTGGACATAATTAGAACTTTCAATGGAGGCGTTAGCCTACTGAAAAGATACCTAGGGTAAAATTAAATTACTAAAAATTATTTGGAGAAAAAATTGGTTATGAAGCTATCCTTAGATGTACATGGATTGACCAACCATAGTTGGGCTTGTGTGCAATCTATGTGGATTCTAGTACCCACTAAGGAATTAGGATAATTGCACGAATTGGTGGTAGAGGTTATTAGTTCCAATAAAATAGTGGAAGAACCTTTTGATTAAAATTCAAATATTTAGATTTAATGAATCAATTACTAATTAGACTTTTGGTTCTCCTTTATGCAGTTAAATCTAAATCATAGTTACTCTATTCATTGTTAGACAAAGATAAACTTATGGGATCCAACTTCGATAATAAGTATCAAAAGTTGAATGTTGTTCAGTAGCACGAAGTGGTTCGTGCTGGGGCCTCTATGCCCAGTTTAAATATAAGATCCAAGAATAATCTAGATCAGACAGAATGCTTCCACTGTAAGAAGCAAGGGCATTTGAAGAGGAACTGTTCTCAGTATCTTGATTCCCATGACCCTAACGGGCTGAAAAAAAGATATGAGTAAGTAGTTACTGATCAAGGATGTTATATGATAACATCTTATAATTTTTTTATTTATGATGCTTCTACTTGGGTATTAGATACCAGAAGTTCCATCCATATTTATAATTTATTGCAAGAACTTCAAATTAATAGAAGATTTAAAAATAATAAGCAATTTCTGAATGTTGGAGATGGAAGGTCTGTTCCAGTTCTAGCTATAGGAATAGTTCAACTTATTCTCAATACTAATATCATTTCTTTAAATGAATGTCATTATTGTTCTTCCTTTCTGATGAATATAATCTTTGTCAGCCATTTGGCCAAAGATGATTATCACTTATCTATAAAGAGAGATTATTGTGATATCATTATGAATGATGTTACAATAATGCAAGGATAATAAAGAAATGGTATTTACATTTTATCATAGGCTGTGAGTATAATGTACACTTCTAGAGAACATCCTAGATTAGATAATGTCTCTGATATCTACTTATGGCACTATAGGCTAGGTCACATTAACAAGAATGGGATAAACATGTTGACCCAATAGGGAATCCTCGAAGTAAGTAATTGTGAATCACTTCCAACCTGTGAGTCTTACCTTCTTGAAAAAATAATCAAGTCACCTTTTACTAAAAAAGATAAAAGAGCTACTAAGCTCTTAGGTCTAGTACATACTAATGTATGTGGACCTATGAGTACAAATGCTATAGGTGGATATTTCTACTTCATCACTTTCACAGATGATCTATCCAAGTATGGATATATCTATCTGATAAAACATAAGTTGGATTCATTTGAAATGTTCAAAAATTTTGAAGTGAAGTAGAAAAACAAACTGGAAAGAGTATTAAAACTCTTTGATTGGATCGAGAAGGTGAATATCTATCCAGTGAGTTCTTGACATATCTAAGAGAGAATGAGATTTTCTCATAGTGGACACCTCCAGGAACACCACAGCATAATGGTGTATCGAAAAGGAGAAATCAAATCTTATTAGACATGGTTCAATCTATGATGGGGTTTGCTAGTTTGCCTATTTCATTTTGGGGTTATGCTCTTGAGATTGCATGTTATATATTGAACAATGTACTGAGTAAATCTATCGCAAAGACTCCATATGAGATATGGACTGGGCGTAGGCCTACACTCTCTTACCTATGGGTTTGGGGTTGTCCAACCTATGTCAAATATTTGTATACAGATAAGCTTAGACCTCGGTCTGATAAGTGTGTGTTTATTCGGTATTCCAAAGAATGTAAGGGTTACTATTTCTACCATGTTGATGAACAAAAGGTGTTCATCAATCTTAAGGCAATCCTTTTAGAAAAGGAGTTTCTTGATGAAGAAACCGTTGCCTCTAAGATTAAACTTGATGAAATTCAACATGTAGAAAAATCGACACCTGTAGCTGAACCTGAGTCAGATTCGATTAGATCAAATCCAGAGCCTAATGTACCTGCACCATTAAAGCGATCCAATAGAGTACCACGTTAATCGGATAGATACTATAATTTTTTGGTCCGAAATAGTGATCTCATCGAACTCAATGAGAATGATGAGGATCCAATCACCTATATGGATGTAATGCAAAGATCTGATTTCGAGAAATGGCTCGAGACCATGAAATTCGAAATAAAGTCCATGAAGGTCAATGATGTGTAGACATTGGTTGACCCACTTGAAGAGATTAAATCCATTAGGTGTAAGTAGGTCTTTAAAATGAAGAGGGGCGTAGATGAAAAGATGGAGATCTATAAAGCCCATCTGGTTGTCAAGGGATATCATCAACATTATGGTATTGACCATGACGAGACGTTCTCCCCTATGGCAAAGCTCAAATCTATTTGGATAATGCTTGCGATACTATCCATCTGGATTATGAGATCTGGCAGATGGATGTGAAGATAGCTTTTCTAAATGGAGAGCTGAACGAAGAGGTGTATATGATGCAATCTGAGGGGTTCATATCCATAGATGAGTCTAAGGTGTGTAAGCTTCAGAGATCTATTTATGGATTAAAGCAGGCATCTTGGAGTTGGACATGCATTTTGATAAGATGATCAAAAATTATGGCTTCATTAAGAATGGAGAAGTGCCCTGCATTTACAAATGGGCAAATGATCTAGCTGTGGTATTCCTTGTCTTGTACGTGGATGATATTCACTTAATTGGGAATGACATCTTACACTACAGGGAATAAAAATTTGGTTGTCATTTCAGTTCTCCATGAAGGACTTGGATGAAACATCCTACATCCTAGAGATGAAGATCTACAGGGATAGATCAAAAAGGATGCTTGGGTTATCCCAATCCACATACATAGATACTGTGCTGAAGAGGTTCAACATAGAAAATTTCAAAAAAGGCTATCTTTCGATAGGCCATGAAATTTTTTTCTCTAAGGATTGTCCAACAACTTCTGAAGAGAGAGAGCATATGAGTAGAGTCCCATATACTTCGGCAGTGGAATCTATCATGTACGCCATGACATGTACGAGACCAGACATGGCATACTCACTAGAAGTAGTGAGTAAATACCAATCTGATCCTAGAGAAAATCATTGGAAAGTGGATAAAGACATTCTTAAGTATTCGAAAAATACTAAGGACTAATGATTGGTTTATGGTGAGTCAGATCTAAAACTTATAAATTTATAGACTCCAGCTTTCAATCTGACCATGATGACAGTAGGAGCATGTCGGGATATTTCTTTACTTTGAATGGTGGATCCATCTGTAGAGTTTGGTGTATAGGATGGAAGAATGGATTTCAAAACAAAATAATGAAATCATATAACCAAACCCAAAACCTAGGACTACTTTATTAGAATTTAAATCATATAATATGAAGGAACCAGATTTAAGGTTTCACGGGTAGATCTTGAAATTTTTCCAAGATCATGTAGCAAAAGATTTAAATAAATTAAATATTTATTTAAATAAATATATAAATACCTAGATCTTAGATCTATTACATGATCAAGGCATGATATTAAATTAGAAATTAAAATCAAATAAGAAAATAAAGGATTGATTAAATCAACCTAGATCTACACTACACCAAATGCAGGTATGAAGTTTATAGATCATATCTATTACCTAAGCAAGTTAGACGCTCTAACTTAGTGATCCAGGTTTGAAGATGACGTCATGAGCTGCATATCTATCTTGCCTCTAGGAGTCATCCACATGAGCCTACGATCTCTGATTTGAAGTCCGATGCAGAAAATCAGCATAGCATGCTAGTACTGTGCTGATCCTTGTTCGACGGTCGATCCGATACTCCCTTCTTCAAAATTTGGACTCTCTAAAATATGAGAAGAAAGATGAGAGTTTACTAATCTGAGACTCTCTTTGTCATCTTCTCTCCAAAATTTGGACTCTCTAAAAAGGGAGGAGAGATTGAAAATAAAATAGCCCTAGAAGAAGACCCTCTTCTTCTTCTCTTTTCTCTCACCTAGATATCTAGTTTGGTGCCTATGGAACCCCCATGCCCAAGGATCCTCTTCTTCTAATTTTTGCACACTCAAAACCTCTCCCAATGCTCTATATTCCACAAAAAAATTAGAATAAAATTCATTCAATAAATAGAGAACAAGAAGAGTCTAAGTTAGATTGAAATCCTAGACTAGGAATATCCGAACATAGGAAGTTGTTGGGGTGCCCAACTCTTGGGCACCTCCTCCATAATTATTGGCATGGACCAGTAAGAGAGGGCACACAAGAAAGGAGATTATTTTCATGGAATAAGAGAAGAATTAAATAAAAGAGGGGGCGGCACTCAAGGGAAGGTATTTTGGTCAACAAGGATTCTATCTCATAGAATCCTAAGCAAAACAAACTCCTCTTTTGACTTGGTCTTCCAACAAATTATCTTATAAGAAAAGGAGGAGAGAAAGAGGATGTGAGAAGCCATGGGAGTGGAGAATTTTCACATAAGAAACAAAACAAAAAGGGCATAGGGCATGAGGAATAAGTGGCGTAAGTGATAGGGAGTCCTAGTCACACTAGGACTCCTATTTTGACTTGGTCAAATAAGATCTTTTAACCAAATAAAATCAAAATTAAATCAACCCAATTAAATAAGATCCTAACTCATTTAAGGACTTAATTAAATTAGATTAAATTAGATTTAATTTTGATTTATTTTCTAATCAAATTAGAAAATTGAGTTAATCCAAATCCTAGTTAGATAAGGACTAGTTCTTCCTTGCACTTGGCTTATCCAATAAACCAATTAGACTTGATCCAATCAAGCCCAAACCAAATCTAATTAAATTATATTTAATTAGACTTAATCTCAGCCTATTGGCTTAATCAAATTAAGCCAATTAGCAATCTAATTGCTAATCGATCCTCCTATAATACTTACACTAGATTAAACACCAATCATATTGATTGTTTAACCTTAGAACGATTCTTAATTGTTGATCAACCATCCAATCAGATCATAAGTTCTAATGTACGTGATCTCATAGGTCAGAACCTAAGTCGATAGCATAAGAATAAATTTTTATACTAATCAAAGTGACCATCTAGCAATGATACCCGACGGTCGGATAGGTCGAAGGTGTAGAATACCATCCTTAGAACCCATGCGGATATAGTTTCCATATAATTCATCCCTTTGACCATAATGCTCGTAGGACACCTTAGAGTTCAATTGTTAACTTTGATCAGGTTGTCCACATTATATTTCAAAATATCAAATCGATCTGATGGATTACCCTGGCCAAGGTTTTGCTATATTGAAATATAGTGATACATTCTTCTCCAACTCTTGGAGTGCTCAATTTCATCTTGATCATACTCCAACTTTACAAGTACTTGACTGTGCCCAGAAGCCTTTCGTTGCTGAATTAAAAATTTAGTTAGTCTAGTACCAAAGCACAGTGAGTTACTTGCAAGTCACTGAGGTGATCTGAAGTCTATGGGATACTTATACCTATATCCCATCAGAGACATTCTCGATAGCAGAATGCTCTAGAGTTGGTCACGTTCAATGATGATGTATCCATACATCTCACTTGTATGCCATACCAGTGTGTCCACACTTCTTGGTTAAGAGGACAATCAACCTATATGACATATAGCAACCTATGCTCGATAGACGTTGTTATCCTAATTAACAGCCTATCATTTGATTGTAAACCCATTTAAGGACTAATCGATAAATCCTCTCTTTATCGAAACTAAATAGGCCTAAGGACTTCATCACAATAATGATGTTCATTAGAAGATGTAAACTTATGATGAAAAAGATGTCAAAATATTTTTATTAATTAATAAATTAATTATAATTATAAAATAACTCAATCATTAATAGGCACTTGTGCTAAAGCCACTCGGCACAGTATCTAATACCCATCTTTGACTTATGGTTGTCGAACTCCTTGATTGCCAGGGCTTTAGTGAAAGGGTTGGCTAGGTTTTTCTTTCTATCGATCTTCTGAAGGTCGACGTCACCACGATCCATGATCTCATGGACAAAATGAAAGCGGTGCAGAATGTACTTTATCCACTGGTGTGCCTTCAATTTCTTTGCTTGAGCTATGGCCCCAGTGCTATCGTAGTAGAGCAGGACTGGACCATCAATGGAGGATGCTACTCCGAGCTTGGTGATGAACTTCCTCAGCCACACAGCTTCCTTTGCTGCATCTAATCTTCCATGTACTCTGCTTTGCAAACAAAGTTAGCTACTGTATGCTACTTAAAATTTTTTCAGCAGATGGCTCCACCATTTAGAGTAAAGATATACTCCGACATACTTTTACTATCATCATGATCAGATTGAAAGCTGGAGTCTGTAAACCCCACAAGCTTCAAATCTAACTTACTATAAATCAATCATTGGTCCTTAGTATTTCTCAAATACTTATGGATGGTTTTAACCACCTTCCAATGATTTTCTCTAGAATCAGATTGATATCTACTCACTACTCCTAGTGAGTATGTCACGTCTGATCTCGTACATGTCATTGCATACATAATAGACCCCACTGCCAAAGCATATGGAATTCTACTCATATGCTCTCTCTTCAGGAGTTGTCGGACAATCTTTCTTAGAGAGAGAAATTTCTTGGCCTATCGGGAGATAGCCCTTTTTGGAATTCTCCATGCTGAACCTCTTCAGCATAGTTTCTATGTACGTGGACTAGGATATACCAAGCATCATTTTAGATCTATCCCTATAGATCTTCATCCCTAGGATGTAGGATGCTTCACCCAAGTCCTTCATGGAGAACTATGATGACAATCAGGCTTTTATTCCTTGTAGTATGGGGATGTCATTTTCGATTAAGAGAATGTCATCCACGTACAAAATAAGGAATACCACTGCTGGACCATTTGCCCATTTGTAAATGTAGGGTTCTTCTCCATTCTTAATGAAGCCATACATTTTGATGACTTTATCGAAATGCATGTTCCAACTCCGAGATGCCTGCTTCAATCCATAAATGGATCTCTGAAGCTTGCACACCTTGGACTCATCTATGGATGTGAATCCTTCAGGATGTATTATATACACATCTTCAGTCAGTTCTCCATTTAGAAAAACTATCTTCACATCCATCTACCAGATCTCATAGTCCAGATGGACAGCAATGACAAGCATGATCCGAATGGACTTGAGAATTTCCATGGGGGAGAACGTCTCATCATAGTCAATACCATAACGTTGACGATACCCCTTGAGAATCAAATGGACTGTATAGGTCTCCACCTTTCTATCTACGCTCCTCTTCCTTTTGAAGATCCATTTACACCCAATAGGTTTAACCCCTTCAGGTGGGTCAACTAATGTCCATACATCATTGACCTTCATGGAATTCATTTTGGATCTCATGGCTTCTAGCCATTTCTCAGAGTCGGATCTCTGCATCACATCATATAAGTGATTGGATCCTCATCGTTTTCATCGAGTTTGATGGGATCACCATCCTGGATCAAGAATCTATAGTATCTATCCGGATGGTGTGGTACTCTATCGGATTGCCTTAATGGTGCGGGTTCACTAGGCTTTGGATCTGATTTAATCAAATCTGACTTAGGTTCAACATTTTGTATTAGACTTTCTATCTGTTGAACTTCATCAAGTTCAACCTTAGAGGCAATAGTTCCTTCACCAAGAAACTCCTTTTCCAAAAAGGTTGCCCTAAGGCTGACGAACACCTTTTGTTCTTTAGCATGGTAGAAATAGTATCCTTTGATCTTTTTTGGGTACCCTATGAATGTATACTTATCAGACCTAGGTCCAAGTTTGTCTGTAACTAACCATTTGATATAAGCCGAGCACCCCCAAACCCTAAGATGTGAAAGTGCTGGCTTACGCCCTGTCCATATCTCATATGGGGTTTTAACTATAGACTTACTTGGAATCCTATTTAATAGATATAAGCTAATTCGAATGCATATCCCTAGAAGGATATCGACAAGCTGGCAAATTTCATCATGGATTGAACCATATCTAACAAAGTCTGATTCCTCCTTTCAGACACACTATTATGCTGTGGTGTTCCAGGAGGAGTCCAATGGGATATAATTCCATTCTCTCCTAGATATGTGAGAAACTCACCAAAAAGGTATTCTCCTCCTCGATCAGATTGAAGAGTTTTAATACTCTTCTCAATTTATTTTTCTACTTCACTTCAGAATTGTTTGAACATTTCAAAAGAATCTGACTTAAGTTTCATCAGATAGATATATCCATATCTAGATAGATCATCTATGAAAGTGATGAAGTAGACATATCCATCTCTAGCACTTGTGCTCATTGGTCCACATACATCAGTATGTACTAGACCTAAGAGCTCATTAGCACTCTCATCTTTTCAGTAAAAGGTGACTTGGTCATTTTACCAAGAAAATAGGACTCACAGGTTGGAAGTGATTCATAATTATTGACTTTAAGGATTCCCTCTTGAGTCAACCTATTTACCATATTCTTGTTTATATGACCTAGCCTATAGTGCCATAAGTAGATATCTGATACACTATCTAATCTCGGATGCTTGCCAGTAGAATAGACTACATTAATAGGTTGTGATAATATATATACACCATTGTTCAATTGTCCATAGAAAGCAGTAACACCATTTATAATGATATTACAAACTCATTTTTTTATTAAAATTTCATAATTGTTCAGAGCCAAAAAGCCTACAGAAATGATATTTAAAGAAAAACTAGGACAGAAATGACAATCACTAAGAACAACGATATGAGATTCAAATATAAGTTTCAAAATTCTTAAAGCTAGAATTGGAACTGGTCTTCCATCTCCAACGTTTGAGAATCTCTTGCCTTGCTCGAATTTTCTACTGACCTGCAACCACTGCAACGAATTGCAAATATGGTAAAGGCTACCGGTGTCCAATACCCAGTCAATAATATCACAAATAGAGAAATTGCAAAGAGTTATCATATAAATACTTTGCCCAGTAATAGTTTGCTTCTTTCTCTGCATGTTCGGGTTCAGGGAGGCAATGTACAGAGGACAGTTCCTCTTCCAGTGCCCTCACTTCTTACAAAAGAAGCATTCAGCTTGACTCTTATCGGGCTTGATCTTTCTGGTCTAGCCCTGCACTGATGTCCCAGCCTGAACTTGCACCTTCTTTGTTTTCTTCTTCTTGTTCTTCTTTCCTTTCCTAAAGGGTCAAGAACCAGAAGACGAACCTCTCACTAAGTTCACCGACTCTTTATGGAGCTAGTGATCCTTCTCAAAGTTCTGAAGTAACCCCAATAAGCCATGGTAGTTTACTTCAGGCTTTATCATTTTGTAATGAGTAAGAAAAGGAAGATAGGACTTTGGTAGCAAGTTTAGTATTGCATCTTTCCTAAGTTGTTCATGCAAGGAAAAGCCGAGTTTGCTCAAGCACTCTATCAGCTCGATCATATACAGTAAATGATCAGTGATAGAGGCTCCATCCCACATTCTGGCATTGAAGATGGCACAATTAGTCTTATGCCTCTCAATGTCTTCAGGTGTGCCAAAAGAATCCTCCAATACTTTGAGCATTTCATTTGGTTAAGCTATCTCAAACCTACGACTGAACTCGTCGCTCATCGTAGCCAGCATAATACAACGAATTTTGGTTCGATCACTGAGCCACTTCTGATAAGTGTCTTTGACTGTTCCACGTGCATTGGCAGCTAGCTCCTCAGGTGCAGGATCTGTCAGCATATATAGGATCCATTCATGCTTTAGGATAATCTTTAACTTTCGGTTCTAGCTATCGAAGTTGGGTCCTACTAACTTATCATTGTCCAATAATGATCGAAGCGATAGGAAAGTGGCCATGTCTGCATAAAGAAAAACCAAAATCTAATTAGTAATTGATTCATTAAACCTAAAGATCTAGACTTTAATCAAAAGGTTTCTCCTACTATTTTATTCGAATTGGTAGCCTCTACCTCCAATTCGAGGAATTATCCTAATTTCTTAGTAGGTACTAGAATCTACATAGACTGTACACGAGCCCAACTTTGGTTGGCCCACCCATGTACATCTAAGGGTAGGTTCATAACCAATTATTTCTTCAAATAATTTTTAGTAATTAAATTTTGCCCTAGGCCCTGATCAGTTGGCTTTGGCCTTCTTAGAAAAGGATCCAGTTAGGTCCAACCATTAACATGACCATACTTGGCGCATCCAACAAATGAATGATCAGGCCAACTTTGGTTGGCCCATCTGACCACCATTTAGAAAGATGTATCCAAGAGATCATATAATGAATGATAATTCCATCAATCGATAAGCACCAGGTATTTGGGCCTCTAATGATTATCCAATTGATGGACCCATTATCATCCACTTTAATGGGAGGCTATGATCCAGTTATCATATAACTACTTCATTTTAGGAAACTAATAATTTTAAAGGATTTAATTTATAGAAGCAAGTAGGTCAGATTAACCAGCTTGTCATGATCCTCCCACTAACTTCACCAAGTCAGCTTAAGGAAGACCATTAATAGGCTGGTCTAAGAGCACCTAAATCAGTCAAACTGATTTACCTAGCTGACATGGGTCGTTTGAATAGTTAAATGATCTGATCAAAACATAATCTCACTAAGAGGCTAGGTAAGTTCGATCAGTGGAAGGGTCTTTTAGGCTTGCTTTAGACACCATTAAAAATGGTCAGGTAAGCGAGCTGTCAATTAAAAACCACTAGTCTAGTTTACCTTTGACACCAATTGGTTTAATTAGTTTTAATTAGATCAACCTAATAGTTCGTGCCAGATTGCATAGCCAAGAATCAAGTCCATCTTGGATCTTGTTAAAGATATGGACTTGACCAACTACAACTATTGCAATTGATCTAGAGAATCCTTGACCTAATCTAAGACAATAATCGATTAGATTTAGTCAATTCTCTAATTAAATCCATTCTTTAATCTAACCCTAAGTCTAACCCAATTAATGGACTTAATCCCCACTAACCCATTAACCCAATGTGTTATGATTCGTGTCATAGGATCTTCAATTTACAATCTTAGAACCTAATCAAATAACTTCTTAATTTTTAATTAAGTTTTGGGCTGAGGGTTGGGGTTTGGCTTTTCGAAAATAGTTTTAATATTTATAAAATATTTTTATAACATGGTTCTATCAACCAAGTTGCATGTTTGATTTATAATCAATATGCAAGTAACATAAACATGTATCTACTTTAGATCTAATCTAAATAGATTCATGTAATTGAAATAGTTTCAATAATAATCAATCATAAATCTTCCTAGATCAAATCTAATATATTTAAGAAGATTAAAATTAGATTAAAATATTTTTAATCAAATCATAAAATTTTTTAGATCTAATGTAAAATTTTATGATCAATATTTTAGAACAACACGTACTAGGAGAACCTATTCACTGTAAGGGATAAACCTTACAGCAGGACAACATTATGGCAGTCCATGCAATCTAAAATATTTTATTTTTAGATTTAAAACTATTTTAAATCTATTAAATTATAAATAAAATTAGATCAAATCTAATAAATTTATGATTAGAGTCAGATCATCACGAACTAGGACAACCTTTTCACTGTAAGGGGTAAACCTTACAGCAGGACAACCTTATGGCAGTTCGTGAGATTTAATTTTTTTTATTTTTTTAATTTTAAATTTAATAATTATATTATAAATTTAATTTAATTTAAGAAATAATCTAAACATGCAGAAAAATCATGTAATAACAACCTAGGCTCTGATACCAATTGAAGGAACCAGATCTAGGGTTTCATGGATAGATCTTGAAACTTTTTCAAGATGATGCAGCAAAAGATTTAAATAAATTAAATATTTATTTAAATAAATATATAAATATTTAGATCTTAGATCTATTACATGATCAAGGCATGATATTAAATCAAAAATTAAAATCAAATAAGAAAGTAAAGGGTTGATTAAATCAACCAAGATCTACACTACATCAAATGTAGGTATGAAGTTTATAGATCATATCTATTATCTGAGCAAGTTAGACATTCTAACTTGCTGATCTAGGCTTAAGGATGATTTCATGAGCCGCACACACATCTGATCTCTAGGAGTCATCCACACGAGCCTACGATCTCTAATCTAAAGTCCGATGCAGAAAATCAGCATAGCATGCTAATACTGTGCTGATCCTTTTTTAACGGTTAATCCGATGCTCCTTTCTTTAAAATTTAGATTTTCTAAAATATAAGAAGAAAGATGAGAGTTTAATGATCTAAGATTATCTTAGAAAAACTTAAGAAAAGGGAGGAAAAATTAAAAATAAAATAGCCCTAGAAGAAGACCCTCTTCTTCTTCTCTTTTCTCTCACCTAGACACCTAGTTTGGTGCCTATGGAACCCCCACGCCCAAGGACCATCTTCCACTGATTTTTGCACACCCCAAACATCTCCAAAAGTTCTATATTTTACAAGAAAATCAAAATAAAATTCTTTCAATAAATAGAGAAAAAGAAGAGTCCAAGTTAGATCAAAATCCTAGACTAGGAATATCCAAACATGGAAAGTTGTTGTGGCGCCCAACTCTTGGGCACCTCCTCGACAATTATTGGCATGGACCAGCAAGAGAGGGTGCATAGAAAAAAAGATTATTTTTTTAGAATAAGAGAAGAATTAATTAAAAGAGGGGGCAGCACTCAAGGGAAGGTGTTTTGGCCAACAAGGATTCTATCTTATAGAATCCTAAGCAAAACAAACTCTTCTTCTGACTTGATCTTCCAACAAATGGTCTTATAAGAAAAGAAGATGAGAAAGAGGGCATGAGAAGCCATGGGAGTAGAGAATTTTCATGTAAAAAATAAAATAAAAAGGGCATGGGGCGTGAGGATTAAGTGGCGCAAGTGATAGGGAGTCCTAGTCACACTAGGACTCCTATTTTGACTTGGTCAAACAAGATCTTTTAACCAAATAAAATCAAGATTAAACCAACCCAATTAAATAAGGCCCTAACCCATTTAAGGACTTAATTAAATTAGATTAAATTAAATTTAATTTTAATTTATTTTCTAATCAAATTAAAAAATTGGATTAATTTGAATCCTAGTTAGACTAGGACTAGTTCTTCCTTGCACTTGGCTTATCTAATAAATCTATTGAATTTGATCCAATCAAGCTCAAAATAAATCTAATTAAATAATATTTATTTAGACTTAATCTCAGCTTATTGGCTTAATAAAATTAAGCTAATTAGCAATCCAATTGCTAATCGATCCTCCTATAGTACTTACACTAGGTTAAACACCAATCGTATTGATTGTTTAACCTTAGAATAATTCTTAATTGTTGATCAACCATCCAATTAGATCATAAGCTCTAATGTGTGTGATATCATAGGTCCGAACCTAAGCTGGTAGCATAGGAATAAATTTCTATACCAATCGAAGTGACTATCTAGTAATGATACCCGACGGTCGGATAGGTCGAAGGTGTAGAACACCATCCTTAAAACCCATACGGATATAGTTTTCATATAATTCATCTCCTTGACCATAGTGCTCATAAGATACCTCAAAGTTCAACTATCAACTCTGATCAGGTTGTCCATATGGTATTTCAAAATATCAAATCCATTTGATGGATTATCCTGACTAAGGTTTTTGCTATATTGAAATACAGTGATACATTCTTCCTCAACTCTTGGAGTGGTCAATTCCATCTTGATCACACTCCAACTTCATAAATACTTGACTATGCCTAGAAGCCTTCCGTTGTTGAATTAGAAATTCAGTTAGTCCGATACCAAAGCACAGTGAGTTCCTTGAAAGTCACTAAGGTGATCTCAGATCTACGGAATACTTATACCTATATCCCATCAGAGATATTCTCGATAGCAGAATGCTCTAGAGTTGGTCATGTTCAATGATGATGTATCCATATATCTCACCTACATGCCATACCAGTGTCTCTACACTTCTTGATTAAGAGGACAACCAATCTATATGGCATATAGCGACCTATGCTTAATAGATGCTGTTGTCCTAATTAACAAGCTATCATTTGGTCGTGAACCCATTTAAGGACTAATTGATAAATCCTCTCTCTATCGAAACTAAACAGTCCTAAGGACTTCATCACAATAATGGAGTTCATTAGAAGATGTAAACTTATGATGTAAAAGATGCCAAAATATTTTTATTAATTAATAAATTAATTATAAGTATAAAATAGCTCAACCATCAATAGGCTAATGATTGGCTTTAGAACATAATTCCCAACATAATATGCATTTATAATGTAAATGAAGGTATTGGAACATACCTTTGATCACTAAACTCTAACTTGACCTTGATCACCAGCAGCAGTCCATCAGGGGTTCCACCAGGTGCCTACGTGTTCACCCTCTAACGCTGATCTATGTAGAGATTTAATCAAGACACCAGCACTTCTAATTATTTTTAATTAAAATTTTTATGATAAAAATTTTAATTATTTGGGCAGAACCTTTCTTAGCCTTTGCTGTCATCCTTCTTGCCTTTCCTTTCTTATCTTTCTTTTCTCCTTATCTTCCTTTACAATCTTCCTAAGCCCTTATCCTAAAGCAAACCTTTTGTCCTTAATTAGAGCTTGTCTTAAGAAAAGAAGGAAGGAAGAAATTGAACAACTAGGGAGAGTGGTAAGAAAGAAAGAAGAGTTCTAAATTCTCTTGAACTCTCAGTGTGCACCCCTATTTATATTGCATGTAGCGGTGCCATCTAAAATTTCTCACACCCATTCTCTATCCTCATCTCATGTTCACTCAAAAAATCTGATGCTCCATCAGAAGAAAATGCCACATGGAATAATAAAAATTAATACGAAGAGGTGCCTTGCAATAGAAGGACTCTTCGTATAATTCTACGTAACATTCTTCCGAAGGATCGCAATACTTTCATATTAGCACCACCAATTCCAACCATTGATCAACATCAAATGCTGATCCAATGGACTAAAAGAATGGCACCATTTCATAAGAGAGGCATGCAGATATGCTTTGAAAAGTCAAAGCCCCAAAGGGCTTTGAATTGGTCCAAGGGGTGTTAAGATAAGGGTGGCAACTAGGAGTCTTGTTCCATTCAAATTCCTTTTAAGCACCAAAGTGTTTAATCTATAGAAGGACTCATATGCGCTCCTTCTTAGATTTGAAACTACATAACTAAAGTTATGTAAAAAATAAAATGGATAAGACATCCTAAAAGAGGTGCCAACAACTTCCACACGCCATATGTCCCTAGCGCATGAACCTAAACCTCACATGCCAAGAGAGAAAGTCTCTGGCCCATGGATTGCTGTTAGATGATGCTTAGATCCTAGTCAACAAGACAAGGGTCAACCCAATCAGTTAGCCAAATTTAATTTGACTCAGATTGGATTTAATTAGCTAAAATCAAAACCCGATTCAAATTCGATTTGAATCTTGGTGCTAGGGTTTGTAATATATGCTAGCATATTTAACCTACAAACATGATCTAATCTAATTAGACCCTTGATCAATTCTCTTTGTGTATGATCCATTGTGTTCCACATCTAGCCAGTAATGGATTCGGATGCAATTTGACCTAATTTGGTTTGAGCTCAACCAAACCGATTTAGGTCAAAACTAGCTAACTCGATTCGATCAATTAGAATACTTTCTAATTAATTATCAAATTAAACTTTTTAAATTGATCGAACCCACAAGACAAGATTGACGTCAGCAATGTATCGTGTCTATCCAAAAGATATGAAATTTTGATAAAAATATCAAAAATATTCTTTAGTGAAAAATTATCATGCAACAAGATCCTTCAATCATCTTGCATCCCGAATATGACTATGGATATGGAATCATGTCAAATCTATTTTCATATTCATTTTTCTTTCAATCATATGATGATGATTTGATTAATGAAACATTAGAAATTATTTCTAATTTTTATTATGCTTTGATCAAAGTTTTCCTGAATCATCATTCGATTGAAGCAAGAAGGATGCGATCATCTCTTACTTGGAGTGATTGATTCCTTATTGACCTACTCATAACCTCCATATGCAATCCACCATATCCAGATCACCCCATAAATGACTAAGTCATGAATGAGTATGAACCATGTTGGGGGTAAACCCTCTCCTACCAAAGTCTAGGAAGGTGTCGAGTCTTGGGATGACCTCGTCCGATGACAACAACCATGACTAACTTCATCCAAAAATCCTAAAACCTATAAGACCTCGCAGGTCTCACCCAGACAAGCTCGAATAGTGGTGGTGGCTCTCAGAGCAATTAAGTGTCCAGTTCTAATGCAATTTGGCTTGGTCGACCTTGAAGCTGCTTGAACTCCTTCCAAATTGGAACCTCTCTAGGCTGTTCAATCTTGGATCAACACCAGATTGATAGAGCTCCCCCTCCAAACGAACCTTTGCAACTTATGGAGAGTGGCAGGTCTTTGAATTCTTGCACCAAGAACCTTGAATGTGTAAGCAAAAGGACCTTGTCTCCACATTATTAGTCTTCGGATGGTCCTAAACATAGCAAAGCTTCAAAAGAAATGGTTGAGTCGCAAGAGTATCATAGTTGTCTGAAGGGGCAAGTGTGGTGCTCCCAAGTCTTGGGAGACCATGAAGGAGTCAAGATGGTGGCTCATGAAGGCTAGGATTGGTCAGAGATGTATCAATAAAGATAAGGAGGCTGGCACACTACTGGGCTGGCTCAGAGACGTAGTCGAGCTGACTCGATCTAAGATCGAGCTAGCTCAGCCTGTATCCAAGCCAACTATCTTAAGTAGATAGAAGACATGGTTCGGAGAGATGTAGTCGAGCCGGCTCAGCTTCTAACCAAGTCAGCTTGATGGTGGCGAATAGATCTGGATGAGTTTTTTTCTTGATCTTGAATTGGATCTAATCCAAGGGTTCTTAAGGCCTGGTATGAGAGCTCTTAAGATGGCTAATTCATGTATTGGGCTAGATTTTTAGTCCATGGGATGAGAGCATGCAAGACATGGATTTACATGGACTTGGATGAGTGTTTTCATGTATGGGTTAGCCGAGAAAAGTTTTTTAGGACTAAGTCATATTGACTCAGGATGTCTATATATATACATGTATATGTAGATTATAGATAAGAGAATGAATTGAATCCCTTTTCTTCCTAAAACCCTAGCTTCCTCTCTTTCTCACTGTGCCACCATCTCATCTTCTTATCATCTAATCTTTATCTTTCTTGCTATCATCTCCAACTTGCTTCCTTAGAGTTGGTAGAAGGTACAGGAATTTTCACAGATCTAGGAATAATTCGTAACAAGTGGTATTAGAGCCAGGTTGTATGGAAGGAGGAGAAGATGCCTAAAAGTTGAAGATTTTCAGATGCTGTGAATTCAGCAAGGTCCTGTCTAGGTATTTCTCAAATTCCTTGGATCTATGTTGCATTCTTTTTTTTGGCTTGGATCCAGCCATGAGAAGCAACGTGAAGGTTGATTTTGAGAAGTTCGATGAGAAAGAAAACTTTTTCATGTGAAAAGTTCATGTGGAAGATCTTCTGGTTCAAGCTGAATTGGATCAGACAGTGGAAGAGAAGCCTGAAGGTATGTCAGATCGCCAGTGGATGTCTCTAGAAAGGAAGGCTTGCTCTATGATCAGAGGATGCTTGTCGGATGTGGCACTCTATTTAGTTTTAGAGGAGAGGATACCAAGAGGCTTGTGGTCAAAGTTACAAACCATGTATATGGGTAAGAATATGTACAACAAGTTGATGTTGAAGAAAAGACTATACAACCTTTGGATGCAAGAAGGTGGAGATGTCTTGGGACACATCCAGAAATTCGATCAGATGTGCAATGATTTGCTGAATGTTAGAGTAAAGATGGAGGAAGAAGATAAATCATTACTTCTGTTATGCTCATTGCTCTCATCTTATGATCCATTGGTGACAATGCTGCTCTATGGTAAGGAGACCCTTGAGTATGAAGACGTGGTCTCGGTATTGCAAACCAATGAACAACAGGAGAAGTTGACCAAGAAAGGTGTTCCCCAGGAGGCCTTGATCATGGGGGAGAGACCTGAAAGATCAAAGGAGAGAGGCAAGTCAAGGGGATGATCAAAGTCTTGGAAGAGCAAGAATAGGAAGGAATCTAGATGCTATAAGTACAACAAGATTGGGCACTTCAGGCATGATTGCCCATAATGGAAGAACAAGAAGGGAGAAAAGTGTGGATCTGATGCACTGAGTACAGTGGCTGATAGTGAGGTGGAGGATGATCTCTTGGTTGTATTAGATGGTCATAGAAGATACATAGATGTATGGACCCTAGATTTAGCCCGTTCACATCACTACACCCCAAACTGATATATCAGATTGATGAGGGAAGTGTGACACTTGGAGATGATCACCCATGTAGAGTCGCTGGTATTGGAAGCATCCAGATGAGGATGTTTGATGGGATGGTGTGGACTCTCATAAATTTGATGCACATTCTAGATTTGAAGAAAAATCTCATATCACTGGGCTATTTGGAGCAGAGCGGCTGCAACTTCAGCAGTCATGTCAGGAGTGAAGATCTCAATATCTCCAAAGGTGCTATGGTGGTGATGAGGGGTAGGAGGATGGAGAACAATCTCTACAAGTTGGTTGGATTTGTTGTGACCGAGGAATCTGATGTAGCAGCAGCAATGCAGGATCAGTAGGGGGCTTATTGGTTGTGGCACTACCACCTAGGTGTGAGCTCAAAAGTGGCACTCCCAAGTCTTGAAAACATGAGAAGATAGGTCATAGGAAGACGGGAGCGAGCTGAAAGAAGAATCAATCTCAATAGTAAAGTTTAGAAACTAGGCCAGCTCACTCTAAGACTAAGTCGGCTCAGTTGAAAACTGGGTCAGCTTAGTCCAGGACTGGGTTAGCTAGGTCTCAGAGAAAAATTCAGATAGAGAGCAATATTTTTGGACTATTGGCATGGTATACAACTGGATTGACTCAGTCCCATAACATGGTACACAACTGGATCGGCTCAGTCCCACAACTGGGTCGGCTCAGTCTGGGACTGAGCCGACCTAGTCGTAGGTTAGCTGGCTCAGTCTAAAACTAGGTCGGCTTAGTTTTTATGGGTTATTATTTTATATACATGGGTTGTTTAGATTTGGAGAGTTTTTCTATGAGCTTGGGCTTGACTCTTTGTAAAGTATGTATACTAAAAATAGGTCAAAATTGTAAGTGTACTGAAATGTGCTGAATAAAAGCTCTTTTCTCCCAAAAATCTTTTCTTCTCTTCTTCTCTATTCCTTGATTTATTTGATCGTGCTTCCATAGAGATCTCTCAGAAGTACTTTCTTAATTACTTAGCTAATCATCGATGGTCACATCGATCCGTGTGGGAAGAGCGCATATTTCCAACATTTGGTATTAGAGTGGTGTTGCATGGAAGGAAGGAAGACACCTAGGATTTACTACATCCAGGATCTGTTGCACTAGGTTTTATCCTAAAACTTTTAATTTGCTTCATGGTTGTCTCTAGATTGAGGTGGAGATTGTTTATACGGAGGAACGGTGACATAGAAGTTTGGAAAGAGGATCTAGGGCTAGTTAGATCTTCAGTGAAGGATAGTTTTACTGGTGTGTGATCGTGAAGGCTGTTAGGGATCTATTCTTGACTTGTTTGAAGTCATGGGATCAAGTGAATTCAAGGTAGATTTTGAGAAGTTCGATGGCAAGGAAAACTTTATCCTTTGGTAGCAAAGAGTAAAGAACTTATTGGTTCAGTAGAGAATCTACAAGGTCTTGACAAAAGAAAGGCCGAAAAAGATCAGTGCTGAAGATTGGAAAGAGCTGGAGGAAATTGCTTTTAGCACAATCCGGATGTGCTTGGCCAATCAGGTTTTACTCGAGATTTATAAACAGACTATGGCAAAGGGGCTCTGGGAGAGACTGGAGAACACATACATGAGGAAGAACATGACGAACAAGCTGTGGTTGAAGAAACAACTGTATAGTCTGAGGATGTTCAAAGGTGGAGATCTTGTTGCACATATCTAAAGGTTCAATCAGGTGTGTTCTGAGATGATGAGTTTGGATGTGAAGATCGAGGAGGAGGATCGGGCATTGCTGCTATTATGTTCTCTCCTAGGTTCGTATGATGGTCTCATAACAACTCTAGTTTGTGGGAAGGAGATCCTAAACTATGAAGAGGTTATTGGTGTGCTCAGATCAAATGAGTAAAGAAAGAAGATCTACACGGAAGATCCTAAGTCTGAGATCTTGGCTGTGAACAAAAGATAGGAAAGATCAAAGAAGAAGATAAGAAGAAAATTCAAGGATAGGTCAAAGTCTCACGATCAGAGGAAGATGACATTGAAATATTATAAATGTCATCAGCCTGGACAGCTGAGGAGAGATTGTCCCCTTTTGAGATTAGAAAAAGAAAAGGCCAACAAGGGAGATGATACAGCTTCTATGAGTAGTAGAGAAGACCTGCTAGTTGTATTAGATGGATCCATAGAGTGCGATACTATGTAGATATTAGATTCAGCATGCTCGCACCACTATACTTCTCATCGAAAGTAGTTTGTTACCTACCAAAAGGTCGATGATGGAAGTCTCAACCTTGGAGATGATCACCCATGCAAAGTAGCTAGAATTGGCTCTATCAGGGTGAGGATGTATGATGGGATTATTCGTACATTATCAAATGTCAGGCATGTACTGGAGTTGAAAAAGAAATTGATTTCTTTGGGCTACTTGAAGGAGCAGGGTTATGCTTTTAGTAGCCAGGTTGGAGGTGGATGTCTGAAAATTTTCAAGAGAGCTTTGGTGGTGATAAGAGGTAGAAGACTGAGCAATAATCTTTACAGAATGGAAGGCTCAGTGGTAAATGATAGTGCAAAGGTGCTAGCAGCGGCATAGGAGCAGATTTTATATTGGCTGTGGCACTATCGGATGGGTCATATGAGTGACCGTGGGCTCACAGAACTAAGCAGAAGAGGTATGATCCCAACCCTAAAGAAGGAGGGCATAGATCTTTGTGAGCCATGTATCTTTAGCAAATAGCATAGGATGAAGTTTGCCAGAAGTACCAAGTACAGTGAGGGAGTACTGGATTTAGTGCACTTGAATGTGTGGGGACTAGCTCCTGTATCAGCTAGAGGTGGGGCAAAATACTTTGTTACTTTCATTGATGATTTCTCAAGGAAGGTATGGGTTTATCTGATCAAACAAAAATCAAAGGTGTTTGCCCAGTTCAGAGCCTGGAGAGTTGAAGTAGAGGAGTCAGGGAGATAGGTAAAGTATCTGAGGTCGGATAATGGATGGGAGTATTCTAACCTGGAGTTCAGGAGGTAGTATGAGCAAAATGGCATCAAACGTCATTACATGGTGAGGATGACTCCCCAGCAGAATGGTGTCGTAGAAAGAATGAATCGAACACTGATCGAGAAGACACGAAGTTTTAGGCTATAGACATCACTCCCAAAATTCTTTTGGGGTGATGTTCTTTTTCTTATTTTCTTGTGAATAGGTCCCCTCATTATAAGCTGAATAGAGGCATTTCAGAAGAGGTTTGGAGTGGAAAGAAGGTGGAGCTTGGCCATCTGAAAGTCTTCAGTTGCACAGCCTATGCACATGTGGAGGCAACCAAGAGGAGCAAATTGGATCCAAAATCTCAAAAGATTACATTTATAGGATATCCACAAGGAGTCAAGGAGTACCTGCTGTAGGACTCTCAGGCATAGAAGTCAGTGATTAGTAGGGACGTGATCTTTGATGAGAAGAGCATCTTGAGGAGGTCTGGGATAGATGGAACTAGAAAAACAAAGGTGAACAACAGTGGCCAGTCAAAGAATGATGGCATGCAGGTTACATCCACTTATAGGAGTGTTCCTATTGAGGTGGAGTTGGGCAGAAAAGTATTGTCTCAGATTGAAAATAAGCATGAAGGGCCGACAGTTCAAATAGATCTGCAGGAGCAACCACAGACATCAGGTAGAGATATGCCAGTGGGAGTGGCTTTGCACAAGCCCCAGCGTACTATTAGGAGACTGATCAAATCTGGCATTGATGAGGTTATCTCCTATGCACTCATTACTGCTAATGGAGATCCAGATAATTATGCAGAGGCCATGGAGAGTGAGGATCATAATTGATGGATATAGGCCATGATGGAGGAGATGGAATCACTTGAGAAGAATCAGACATGGCAACTGGTGGATCTTCCAGAGGGTACTCGACCTATTGGCTCAAAGTGGGTGTTTACAAAGAAAGAAGCACCTTCAAAACAAGGTGGAGTCAGATTCAAAGCAAGGCTGGTAGCAAAGGGATACTCACAAAAGAAAGAAATTGACTATACATAAATTTTCTCTCCTGTAGTGCGTCATACATCTATTTGAGTTTTACTATCACTGGTGGCATAGCATAACATAGAATTGGAACAGATGGACGTGAAGATGGCCTTCCTTCATGGGACTTTAGAAGAAAGAATCTACATGAAGCTACTAGATGGTTTCATGAAGATGGGATAGGAAGAAAAGATATGTTTACTCAGGAAGTCTTTGTATGGCTTGAAATAATCTCCTCGTTAGTGGTATCAAAGGTTTGATAGCTTTATCTTGAGCCTGGGTTTTAGTAGATGTGAACATGATTATTGTGTCTACATCAAGGATGTAGATGAGGAGGATGCCCTATACTTATTATTGTATGTAGATGATATGCTCATAGCTAGTAGAAGCATAGATGCTGTGAAAAGATTAAAAAGAACATTATCATTTGAATTTGAGATGAAAGATTTGGATCCAGCTGAGAAAATTTTTGGAATGGAGATTTGCAGAGATAGGTGCAAAGGTGTGCTCCATGTATCATAAGAAAGGTATGTCCAGAAGGTTCTAAAGAGGTTTGGGATGGAGAAGGCCAAACCTGCAGAGATGCCATTGCCGAGCCATATGTCTCTCTCCAAGTTATAGTGCTCCCAGTCAGAAGAGGAGAGAGAGTACATGGAACGAGTCCCTTATGCAAAGGCTGTAGCCAGTGTGATGTATACTATGGTATGCTGTAGACTAGATATAGCACATGCTATGAGCACGGTTAGTAGATACATGGCTAACCCTAGGAAGGAACACTGGAAAGCATTGAAATGGATATTGAGATATCTGCATGGAACAAGGGATTATGGTTTGATATTTGGTGGGTAGCCAGGAGGATTTGGAGAATAATCTATGAAGATGTGTGAAGGTTCAGGTCCTGTGGAAGGATTTGTTGATGCAAATTATGCTGGTGATCTTGATATAAGGAGGTCTACTACTGGATGCCTCTTCTGCGTATATGGTGGATCGGTATCTTGGAGATCAATCCTTCAGCCAATCACGGTCTTGTCTACTACAAAGGTCAAGTACATTAGGATAACGAAGGCTGCAAAGGAAGTCCTTTGGCTTAGGAGGCTGATTGATGAGTTGGGGGTGGAGCAGAGCAAGGTTACATTATTCAATGATAGTCAAAGTGCTCTGTTGTTGGCACAGAACCTAGTCTATCATGCGCGCACAAAGCATATAGACGTGAGGTACCACAGGATCAGAGAGCTAGTGGAGGAAGGTGAAGTAGAATTGATGAAGGTCCATACTATGGAGAATCAGTCTGATGCACTCATGAAGGTACTCCCTAGAGACAGCTTTCAGAGATGTGTGGCATGGATGGGTCTGTTGAGAAGAGATGAGTTCACAAGAACTTGGAAGCACCAAGATGAAGAATGTGAGCTCAGAAGTGGCACTCCCAAGTCTTGGAAATATGAGAAGATAGGTCATGGGATGATGGGAGCGAGCCGGAAGAAGAATCAGTCTCAATAGTAAAGTTCAGAAATTAGGTCAGCTCACTTTAAGACTGAGCCGGCTCAGTTGGGAACTGGGTTGGCTCAGTCCAGGACTGGGTCGGCTAGGTCTCAAAGAAAAATTCAGATAGAGAGCAGCATTTTTAGGCTATTGGCATGGTACACAACTGGGTTGGCTCAGTCTGGGACTGAGCTGGCTAACCTGTGACAGATTGAGCCGACCCAGTCATAGGTTAGCCAGCTCAGTCTGAAACTGGGCTGGCTCAGTTTTTGTGGATTATTATTTTGTATATATGGGTTGTTTGGATTTGGAGAGGTTTTCTATAAGCTTGGGCTTGATCCTTTGTAAAGTATATATACTGAAAACAGGTCAAGATTGTAAGTGTGCTGAAATGTGCTGAATAAAAGCTCTTTTCTTTCGAAAATCTCTTCTTCTCTTCTTCTTTATTCTTTGATTTATTTGATCATGCTTCCGTAGAGATCTCTAAGAAGTACTTCCTTGATTGCTCGGCTAATCGCCGATGGCCATGCCAATCCATGTGGGAAGAGCGCATATTCCCAACACTAGGCCACATGGGTGATCATGGGATGAAGGAGCTGAGCAAACATGGTCTGATTTTAGATCTAGATGGAGGTGTTACAGAGGTATGTGAGCCATGCTAAATGGATAAATAGAGGAGAGTATGGTTTGCCGTCAGTTCAGCCATAGTGCTGCCCCACTAGAACTGATTCACACTGATATGTGAGGGCCAGCTTCATTTTCGATCAGAAATAAAGCGAGATACTTTTTGACCTTTATAGATGATTTCCCGAGGAAGGTATCAAAACTTGAAGCATCTATGGTTAGACAACGATGGAGAATACACAAGCAAAGAGTTCCAAGGCTTTTGTGAGGAGTGTGGTATCAAAAGGCACTTCTCGGTAAAAGAAACTCCTCAACAAAATGGGATGGTGGAAAGGATTAGCAGAATCCTTTTGAAAAAGGCACGGTGCATGAGGCTACAAGTAGGGCTTTCAAAGGCGTTCTAGATTGATACAGTGGATGCAGCCTATTATCTGATGAATCGATCACCTCATACAAAGTTAGATGGTAGTATTCTAGAGGAGAGATGGTCTGAAAGGAAGATTGGGTGGAGCCATCTAGGGGTTTTTGGATGCACGGCTTTTATGGACATCGATGCTAGTGAGCGAAGCAAGTTGGATGCCAGATCATGGAAGATAGTATTCTTAGGATATCTGCAAGGAGTTAAGGGATACTGGCTATGGGATCCCTTGAAGAAGAAGGTTGTCATTAGTAGGGCTGTCATCTTCAATGAAAATTCAGTTCTCCGAAGGTGAGATGGCATGAAGGAGTAGCAGATGCAGCAGGAGGTCCAGCAAGGCATGCTGGACAGTTAACATCTTACTCTATTTTGCTACTTGCAGGTGCATAAGGAGGACTTGATATTCAGGTGGAGCACTCATTGGAGGTGTCTCCATAGGTGGAGAGAGCTCAAATAGGTAATGAAAGTTAGAAGGCTCAGTAGGAGCAAGCTAGACCTAGGATGGATATCAAGGTTGTGCTACACAAGCGCAAAAGGAACATCAGGCAACCAGAACAATATGGCTTCAAAGATACACTGTCATATGCCCTGATGATAGCAAAATGGGGACACATACACCTACGATGAGGCTTTGGATAGCCAGGATAGAGAGGTGGGACCAAGCAATGTCTGAGGAGATGTAGGCTCTCCACAAGAATGAGACATGGCGTTTGGTGCAGTTGCCATGAGGAAAGAAACCCATTGGTTGCAAGTGGGTTTACCAACACAAAGAGGAGCCTTTAAAGCATGAAGGTGTTAGGTATAAGGCATGGTTAGTGGCCAAGGGATATTCTGAAAAGAAAGGCATCAATTTTAGTGAAGCATTTTCTCCTATCATCAGGCATACTTCCATCAGAATGTTGCTGAGCATTGTGGCAACTCAGGACTTGGAGCTGGAGCAGATGGATGTCAAGATGGCATTCCTCCATGGGCATTTGGAGGAGAGCATTTATATGGAGCAGCCACTAGGGTTCCAAGAACCAAGAGCAGAAGAAAAGGTCTGTTTGCTGTAGAAATCATTATACGGGCTGAAGCAATTGCCAACGCAATGGTACAAGCAATTTGCATCGTATATGAGGAGCACTGGACTTTTCAGGTATGAGTATGACTCTTGTGTGTATGTTAAATCTTGGAGGATGAGTCTAAGATATTTCTACTCTTATATGTAGATGATATGCTTATAGCATGCAAGAGTATGAAGATTGTACAGGAACTAAAGGCAGTCTTATCTCGAGAGTTTGAGATGAAGGATTTGAAGCTTACAAGAAAGATCATAGGCATGAAAATCTTCAAAGATTGAGCCAAGAGGATGATGCATTTATCTTAGGGAGGCTACATCAGAAAGTTCTTGGAAAGGTTTGGGATGAAGGAAGCAAAACCAGCGGAGCTGCCACTTGTCGGACACTTCAAACTCTCAAAGATGATGTCACCACAGACTGAGGTGGAGGCTGAGGAGATGGAGAGAACACTATATGCATATGGTGTAGGAAGCTTAATGTATGCCATGGTGTGTTGTAGACCAGATATTGCCCATGCAGTGAGCCGGGTCAGTAGGTTCATAGCACAGCCTGGTAAGGAGCACTAACGAGCACTAAAGTGGATCTTCAGGTACTTCGTGGGCACTATTGATGTTGGCATCTACTATGGACAGCAAGATGGAGCTGAGGAACTCTCCGACGTGTCCAAGGAAGCTCAGGGGCAGATAAATGGATTTGTTGATGCAGATTTCGGTGGAGACATGGACACTCGATAGTCAATGATAGGCTTTATGTTTAGCCTATTTGGAGGTCCAGTCTCATGGAGATCATGCTTGTAACCCATCATAGCCTTATCTACAACTGAGGCAGAATACATGGATGTTATGCAAGCAGCAAAGGAGGCTCTATGGTTGAAAGGATTGGCATTGGAGATGGGTCTCATGCAGGAGGCTATCAAGGTGCACTATGATAGCCAAAGTGCATTATTACTTGCTCAGAACTCTGTCTATCATGCAAAGATGAAACACATCGACATCAGGTACCACCAGATCAGAGAGGTTGTGGAAGAAGGTGAAGTAAAGCTAGTGAAAGTCCACACCAAGGCAAATCCAGCAAATGCACTAATAAAAGTTCTTTCTTAGGACAGCTTTCGTAAATGTATGAAATTGGTGTATCTGATAGATAGGATAGACTTGCCTCAAGTCTTGGAGCACCAAGGTGGAGATTGAAAGGGCAAGTATGGTGCTCCCATGTCTTGAAAGACCATGAAGGAGTCAAGGTGGTAGCTCCTAAAGGCTAGGATTGGCCAGAGATGTATCAGCAAAAATAAAGAGGCTGGCACACAGTCGGGCTGGCTCGAATATGCAGTTGAACTGGCTCGATCTGAGATCGAGCCAGCTTGGCCCTTGTCTTAGCTGGCTGTCTCAGGCAGATAGAAGACATAATTTTGGGAGAGACAGGTGAGCCAGCTTGGCTCCTGATCGAGCCAGCTCGATGGTTGTGAATAGATTTGGATGGGTTTTTTGTTTGGTCGAGAATTGGGTCTAATCCAAGGGGTCTTAAGGCCTGGTATGAGAGGTCTTAAGGTGGCTAATTCATGTATTAGGCCAGGTCTTTAGTTTAGGGGATGAGAGCATGCAAGGCATGGGTTTACATGGGCTTGGATGTGTGTTTTCATGTATGGGCTAGTTGAGAAGAGTTTTTTAGGGCTGAGTCATGTTGACTCAGGGTGTCTATATCTATACTTGTATATATAAATTACGGATAAGAGAATGAATTAAATCTCTTTTCTCCCTAAAACCTTAGCTTTCTCTCTTTCTCACTTTGCCGCTGTCTCATCTTCCTATCATCTGATCTTTATCTTTCTTGTTATCATCTCCAACTTGCTTTCTTAGAGTTGGTAGAAGGTATAAGGGTTTCCATGGGTCCAGGAATAATTCATAATATTGTCCATCCATCACAACCACCAAATAAGCTCTCGCTGATCGAACTCCTTCCAATCACGCATAAGGCTCCTTTCAGCTGATTTTCTTCCTATCGACCTTCATCCAATCGACCTCTATCCATCCAAACTCCTTGCATTCATCGGGAAGGACCTCATCGTCTATGCAGACTCCTTCAACCGCATACCCTCCAAACTCCTCCAGCAACCCTCCAGTAGATCTTCTTTCGGATTCCTTTTGTGGATCTCCTTCAAGCCAAACTCCTCCAGTCACACTCCTTCCAGATGGTCTCCTCCAGCTCCATGCCTTTCGGATAACCTCCTCTAGTTGCACTCCTTCTGGATAAAGCTCCCTTCAGTTGGCCTCCTTCCAGTCTATTGCCTCCTAATCGCCCAGATGGACCTTGTCGTCCACATGAATTCGGCTACCAACTTAGTACAAATTAACATACATGTGGACGACCTTAAAGGAGTCCGAACTTCTCTAAAACTATTGAGACTTGAAGCTCTTCATTGCCAATGTCTACTACATCCAAACTCTAACTTCTAAATTCCAACAGACTGGCACGTCACGATAATGGATACTACCCTTCGTAACAAACTCCACATGGCTCCGAATGGCTCACTATCAGACAGTTACGGTTGTTACCATCGATTTGTTATAGGCTCCATCTATATAACAGACCCTCTAGATATATTTTATCTCTAAGCTCAAAACTCCACTTCAATTTTTTGAGCACTCCATTTCTATTGGCCAAAAGAGCTGACTTGATCGTCGGAGGGTCCTACTGGAGCTACCACTAACTTCAGTTGGGACTTGCTTTGCAGGTCACCAACAACGACCTCATCCTCTGCTGCTCCAGCTTATTCCAACATCAACTAGATTTTGCACCAACATAATTGCCGCTAGAGGAAGGGTGCTTTGAGCCCTTATTCTAAAAGAAGTGCTCCGTCGAATTTGTTTACTCTCTTCTTTTAATCCTTCAAGATCCATCTCCATTTGATCTTTCTTAGTCTCAAGAATGCCTCCAAAGAAGACAACCATATGAAGATCCACCACCTCCACCACCAGTTCTGAACCAGATCCACCTGCTCCAACACCATCATCGGCACCACAACCTCCTCCACCAGCGGTCATGGTGGATCCAAAGCAATTCAACCTACTGGTGCAGTAGGTCTGGAGCCTTACCAAAATGGTGCAGGCCATGCAGCAACAGTTGATGGCAATACAACCAGAAAACTACCAGCTGGAATTTCAAGAAACTATCCCTAGATGGCATACTTAGGATAGTAGACCCGTCACTCCTGAGAAGGAAAAGTGGTAGACGAAAGACCCCAATTCTGACCATGATTCCTCCCCTAGGGAGACCTTCCCCATCTACAGCTGGAAGCCCTCCGAGACCCATGATCGAGATGATGTTCTCAATTAGAAGCTTCAGGATATGGATCGGTGTATTGAGGAACTCTGCTTTGCCATCCTGGCTCACCATGATAATATCTACACTGATCCTCTATTTTTCATCCAAATTTTGTAGGAGTCCATCCCGCCAAACTTCAAGCTCCCCTAATTCGAGAGCTACAATGGGACCACCGATCTGATCAACCACCTGAAGGTCTTCCAAATCATGATACTACTTCATGATGCATCAGATGCCATCTTGTGTCAAGCCTTCCCATCTACTTTGAAGGGAGCAATAAGAAATTGATACTCGATGCTGAAGTCAAATTCGATCTTCCCCTTCGATCAAATGAGCCATCAGTTTTTGGGTCATTTTGTCAGCAGTCGATGTCCCAGGTGAGGTTCAAACTCCCTCATCAACATCAAATAAAAGAAAGGAGAGTCCATTCGAGCCTACGTCAGCCGCTTTAATGCCGCTACACTGGAGGTCCAAAATTTGGACTAGTCAATTGCCATGGCCACACTAAAAGGCGGTCTTCAAAAGAATGACCTACTATTTTTCTTGGAGAAGAAGTACCCCTAAAATTTTGCTGATCTACTAGCTCGGGCTGAAGGTTATGCTTGGGCTAAGAAGAACTTCAAATTGAAGGATGAGAAAGCCATAGAAGAGCGGCAGATGGGCGAGTCTAGTAAGCCTACCACTGAAGAGAAGCCGAATGAAGTTCGACCGCACTCTCGAACTCCCATTGAGCTTAACTGAGCTCGAACCCCTCCTCGAGCTCATCATCAAAGAAGTCCAAATCAAAGGGCATGAAGGAATTTTTTCCTCAGAAGATTTTATAACTACGCTCCGCTCAATGCTCCAAAAACTCAAGTGCTAATGGAGATTAAGGAGCAGTTGCCAAAGCCTGAAAGGATGCGCACTCACCCTGGCAAGTGCAATCTTAACAAGTATTGCCTCTACCATCATGACCACGATCACGATACTAAAGAATGTATCCATCTCCAAGATGCGATTGAGGAGCTTATCAGGTGGGGCTAGCTTGGCCTATTCCTGTAGCATCAATATAAGAGAAGATCGGTCGAGGGCACTATCGCAGTCAGAACCACCAAGGGTAGAGGAGCAACAAGGAGATCGACCGCCTCTCGACATCATCAACACCATCTCTGAGGGACTTCAGTGAGAGGAGGCCAATGGATCCAAGGGATTGGCTAAAAGGCAAAGGACTGAAGAACCCATTACATTCACTAAAGAAGATGCACAAGGAGTTCAGTTCCTATATAATGATGTAGTTGTAGTTTCTTTAAATATTGTAGACTATGATGCATGTCACATTCTTATCGATAATGAAAGTTTGATCGATGTCTTATTTTATGATGCTTTCTATAAAATGTCCATACCTAATAACCGGCTCAGACCGATGAGTACCCCATTGGTGGGCTTCACTAGCAATGCTGTGCTAGTTGAACGAATAATAACATTAACTGTGGTAGCAGAATAGTCCAGGGCATAAGTGGATTTTTTGATAGTAAGAGCTCCATCTGCTTATAATATGATTCTTGGCCGACCTGGTCTTAATGCACTTTGGGTAGTAGTGTCAACCTACTATTTGAAGATGAAGTTTCCAACAAGCTACAGGGTCGAAGAGATAAGAGGAGATCAAGCTTTAGCATGACATTGCTACTCAATCATTTTGCAAAGGGGCGAACAATCGGATCCTTGTCCAGTTGATGGGCTAGATGTTTAGGTGATCTTACTGAAGAATGGAAAGAACCTATGGAAGATCTTGTCTCAGTCCTTTTGGATGATGGAAATAAGGAGCACATGGTACAGATCAGCTCCAATCTAGGAAAGGAATTATGAGAGCAACTCATCCATTTTCTATCGAGAAATATAGATATCTTTGCTTGGGTTCCTGCAAACATGCCCAGAAATGATGTCGAAATTATGGAATATCACCTGGCTGTTGATCCCAAACATCAGCTAGGGAAAGAAAAGTTGCGCAGCTATGCCCCAAAAAGACTGAAGGCAATCATGGAAGAAGTCGACAAGCTCTTCAGGGCCAGATTCATTCGAGAAGTCTCCTATCCAAATTGGGTTTCTAATATGGTCCTCGTCAAGAAAGCAAATGGTAGATGAAGAATGTCCATAGATTTCAAGAAGTTGAATAAGGCCTGTCCAAAAGATAGCTACCCCTTACCTAGAATTGATCAACTGGTGGATGCAACCTCGGGCCATGAACTCCTCATTTTCATGAATGCCTTTTTCGGCTATAACCAAATCTTTATGGCACCAAAGGATGAGGAGAATACTACTTTTATTAATGACCGTGGTCTTTACTGTTATAGGATCATGCTCTTTGGGCTTAAAAATGTAGGTGCAACTTATCAGTGCCTGGTGAATAAGATCTTTGAGAAATAAATCGACCACAACATGGAAGTATATATAGATGATATGTTGGTTAAAAGCTGAGCTTCACTAAACTACATTACCGACCTTGAAGAGACCTTCAGCATCCTCCAAAAGTATAACATGAAGCTAAATCCTATCAAGTGCACCTTCGATGTGACCTCAAAAAAGTTCTTAGGGTACATGGTATCAAGGCACGAGATTGAAGCAAATTAGGAGAAAATTTGGGCCATTCAAAAGATGACTGCCCCAAGATCAATAAAAGAAGTTCAGCACCTGATAGGGAAGGTGGCAGCTCTAAACTGCTTCATCTTGAGGTCAATCGAGTGATGCATGCCCTTCTTTCAAGTTCTCAAACAACCAAAAAACTTTTGCTGGAACACTGAATGTCAACAAGAATTTAAAGAACTCAACGACTACCTTTGCTCATCTCTCCTATTAGCAAAGTTCAAACCAGGAGAGGAACTATTTTTGTACCTGACAGTCTCCCTAATAGCTCTCACAGCAGTCTTAATCAAAGAAGAAGAGAAAGTTCAATGATCGATCTATTATATAAGTCGGATCCTGAGAGATGTCAAGATCAGGTACACAAAATTAGAGAAACTAACTTATGCTTTACTGATTGCAGTTCAGAGACTTCGACCTTATTTTCAAGGGCATACTATAACTTTCCTTACTGATCAACCAATCAAGATAGTTCTTCATTGAATAGATGCTTTTGGAAGAATCACAAAATGGGCAATTAAGCTTTTTAATTTGATATCAACTTTCAGCCTTGACCGTCAATCAAAGCTCAAATATTGGTAGACTTCATAATAGAATGCACTATCCCTGATTAGGTCAAACTAGAGTAGAATGAAATTAGTATTCCATGGCTGCAGCCGAGCTCCTCTGAAGAAAGAGCAAACCTTCTTGAAGGCTTCTGGGCCCTATATGTAGATGGCTCCTCTAATTCTTCAGGCGTAGGTGCTGGGTTGATCTTAGTAAACCCAGAGGGAGTCATTGCCAAATACATGTTGTGCTTTGAATTTTCTGTAACAAACAACAAGGCTGAATTTGAAGCTCTAGTTGTGGGGTTAAGGATAGCCAAAGAGTTGAAAGTAGATCATCTCCAAGTTTACAGTGATTTCCAACTGATGGTCAGATAAGTTAGTAGTAATTATGAAGCTCGAGAGAAAAACATTATGAAATATCTCGAGCAAGTAAAGAGCTTGACCCCCGGCCTTCAACCATTTTGACATCAAGCAGATTTCGAGAGCAGAAAACACTAGGGCCAATCTTCTCTCTAAATTAGCAACATTGGCCCCAACCGAACTATCGAAGGAGGTCTTCTTTAAAGTTCTGAAACATCCAAGTTTGGAAGAGCAATAGTCCATGATGCAGGTCGACCATGAGCCCTATTGGATCAACCAACTAGTTGCTTATCTCAAAGATGGAATTCTCCCCCATGATCCAAAAGAAGCTCGGAGATTAAGAAATCAGACTTTCTGATATGTTCTATATGAAAATAAGTTGTATAAAAGGTCATATTCTTTATCACTCTTAAAATATCTCCGACCTTTGGAGGTCGATTTTGCACTATGGGAAGTGCATGAAGAAATCTATGAAAGTCATTTAGGGGCCAGGTCCTTATCTTACAAGATACTTCGGTAGGGCTACTATTAGCCAACAATGTACCATGATTTTAAGGAATATTCTAAGAAGTGTGATCGGTGTCAAAGAAATGCAAATATTTAAAGACAATCGGCCTCTGAGCTTACACCCCTGAGTGCCCCATGGCCATTTGCACAATGGAGAATGGACATACTTGGACCTTTTTCCATGGCATCTGGACAATGGAAGTTCCTACTGGTAGCAATTGATTATTTTACAAAGTGGGTTGAGGCTGAATCCTTGGCAAAAATTACCAAAGCTAAAGTGTAGGACTTCATCTTGAAGTCAATTATTTGTAGGTTTGGCCTACCTCAGATCCTTATAATTGATAATAGATGATAGTTTATTGGAACAAAATTTGCCAAGTTTTGTGAAGATATGAATATCTCCCACTACTTCACGTCAGTAACTCATCCATAGGCAAATGGCGAGGCCGAGGTAACCAACAGAACTCTACTGCAAGGTATCAAAGCAAGACTTGAGAAAGTAAAGGAGACTTGGGTAGACAAACTTTATCATGTACTCTAGGCATACCAAACTATCCAAAGATTGCCAACTGGGGAGACTCCATTTGCCCTAGTCTTTGGAGCAGAAGCAGTCATTCTAGTAGAACTCAAACATTCATCAGCATGAGTCGTGACTTTTAATGAGTAGTAGAATTCGTAGGACCTTAGGGCTAATCTTAACTTGATGGAGGAAAAATGGAGAAAAGCTCAAGTTTGGGTGGCTACCTATAGACAGAGAGTTGCTCACTACTACAACACTAGAGTTAGAGGCAAAGTATTCAAAGCAAGGTGGTGCATGCTAATTTATAGCAATGGCAAGTGTACCAGTCGATTAAGTAATAAAGTGAATGAGTAGAGTATCATCCCTAGAGGATTGGAAAATAAGTACTGAAAAGCTCTTTTCCTATGCTTTATTTAGAAGATCGATTTATGAGAATAAGAAATTAAAGAAAATAAAAAAAAAAATTAAAAGTTTTTAATTAAATAGAGAGAGTGTAAATTATTAGGATTTTAAACTCAAGAGCAATGGATTACTAAGGCAATCGGTTCACCAACTCAGTCAATACAATATTCAAGTTTTTAGATTAATTTTATTTCATGTGACGGTGGAGTCTCCTAATTTATTCACTACCCTTTGGTCCAGGCATAGCAAAACTATTAATATTTATTAATTATCCTTTGGTCCAGGTGTAATTTAAATAAATATTAATGCATTAGGTTTTGTGAAACCCTCTAATTAAAATACGCTGCGTCCAAAGCGCACTAAAATTTCCCGCATGCATATGAATTCTAATTTGATTCATAATACAAGGTATATAATCAAGAAGCATTAACATAGATGTACTTGGTCCGTAACATCTATGTTCATCAGATCAATTAGAAGATGGCCAGTAATCTAAAAGCATTAAGATCAGATTTATATACTCCTCATGAATAAAATTTAAAAATAAATCATACTGAATATTGCATCAAAAGAGTGGCTACACCTTAGCCTTAGTAAAATAAAATTTAGTTCATGATAACAAATTCAAAAATAGCAAATAAAATAAAAAGCATAGAGAAATTAGACTGTTTGATTGCTGAAATTGATTGTCTGCTACTCTTGATGTGGAGAACTTGGCGAAGATGAAGAGGGCTCCTTAATCGATGTCTTGATCGTCGAAAGAAATCAAAAAAAAATCAAAAACTTTTTTTATTTTTCATAAATCACTCTTACCTCTCTCCTCTCTCTTTCTCTCTCTCTCTCTCTTCTATTTCTCTCTTTCTCCCCATCTCTCTCTCTCTCTCTCTCTAATTTTTTTTTCTCACGACAACAAACTCTTTTTATAGATAAAGAGTTTGATTTCCCCCAAAATCCATCAAAAACTAGGTTTAAGACTCCCAAAACAACTCAAATTAAGATCTAGGTAATTCTGGCCGTTAGATGTTGATCAAACGGTCCAAAAACCACTCAAAAACCCCTTAAAATAACCCAGATCAAGTCGGATTTAATGCCAGCCATTGGATCAACCTTTAGATTTAATCTGGGCCATCCGATCGCATAGAAAGTAAGGCCTTCTGATCTATAGTTTAACTTCGAGGATGAATCTCAGCCGTTGGATCTCGATCGGGAGCTGTGGATGCCATCCATCAGCGCCTTCATTTCGGCCGTCCGATCGAATTTCAGTGAATACCGCCTGTTGGATCAGCCAAAATTTCCAAATTGCCCTCTATGGACCATGCGCGAGCCCGGTGTTGCGTAGGACCGCCGCGTTCTTCAGCCAATCAGAGCGCACCTCTTGCTGTGAAATTTCCGAAATATCCCTTCAGATGGTCCATCGTGCACCATGAAAAATGCTGACATCATCCTGACGTCAGCGTTGCGTCGAGGTTTTTTTTTTTTTTTTTTTTGAAATTCAATTCTAGGGCTCGTTTGAAGTCCGTTTTGCCTGAAATTTATTTCATCTGAACCAAAAAAATAAGATCTTCACATTGGTGGCCTTCTTTCCTACATAAGATTAATAAAAGTATCAATTTCTTAAAGAAATAGATTAATTTATTTTATAATTTAATACTTTTATTAGTATATTTTTACCACTTATCACACCCCCCAACTTAGTCATTGCTAGTCCCTTAGCAATGTTTTATTTAATACCATATTTCAATAAGATTATCCATCATAAAGATAAAATCTAGGATTAAAGATCAAAAAGTTTAGAAAATACTGCTAACTAAGCATTGAGCTTCAGAAGCAAATTTTTCAGTCAATACAATTAAAAACTTTCTTAGAGTACATCAAAGATCTATAGCACTTGTGTTCATGATGACTAACTTTAGCATTTCAGTATTAAATTAAAAGAATAAAAGTATCTTCTCTTATCACCTATTTTGGTCAATTTTCTATACATTCTCAATTTTATACTCATGAATTAAGGTAGCTTTCACACTGCCTTTCTTTTTCTTTTTTTTTTTTTTTATACTGTGCTGAGCATCCTGGCCTTTCCTTCACTATTTTACATGAATTTTCCACACTTGACCTAGGTGCAGAGACCCAGTTACTAGGCTTTGGGCAATCCATATATATACTCTGTCTTTTGCACTTTATTTATAGGCAGGTAGCTCTTTCCTTAAATTTAAGTTTCTTTGATTAGAATGTATATTAATTACCAATTTTCAGTGATAATTGAATCCTCAGTTGGCCTTATAATCAATACCTACTTTGCCTTGTTAGTGTGCATGTGCAATTAAAAGTGCTAATAGTCTTTTAATGACCTAAGTAGGCTGCTAAAAGTTGACCAACTAATCTACTTCTTTAACTCATTACATTCATTAGCAAATAATTCTATCTTTTATCACTTATCCAGTTTATCTTGCTCAAGATTTTCTTCTTGACACATGATTTTTTTTTTTTATTTAAACTTATTCTACATTATCTTAAAGGAGAAAGAAAAATAAAGGGTGCAATAAAGGATAGGAAGGAATACACCTGATTTGGTTCAGTCTGGTTCTTTGGAGCTTTGAAATTTTGCTTGAGCTCTCATTGATTTTTCTGCAAAATTGAAAATACACACCAGAGCAGTAAAAGAGCAATAATAAATTACTAAAAAATAAAAGAAAAGAAAAATGATCAAAACTAAAAAGAAAAGAAACAACCTATCTAGTAGTTCTGATTTATAGTCTTCAGCTTGACTTTCTTTTGAGTTCTAAAGTGGATCAATCTGGTGCCACTTCAATTGGAATACTTTCATGTTTGATTGCGTCCTCTTTCAATTTGACATTGCTCGCTTTTATAGTCTCAAACCTATTTTCTATAGAATTCTCATATAATGGATTGTCAATAATATCAATTAGAAAATAAGTTTGATTATCATCAGTATGTTTAGTATCTTTGAAAACATTAAAAGTAACTTGTTCGTCTTGGACTCTAAGAATTAATTTTTCTTGTTGAACATCTATTAAAGCTCCTCCAGTAGCTAAAAAGGGTCTCCCTAAAATAAGGGGTACATCATAATCTTCTTCCATATCAAGAACAATAAAATCAATAGGGAAAATAAACTTGTTTACCTTTACCAAGACATCCTCCACTATACCTCTTGGATATTTAATGGATCTATCGGCTAATTGAAGAGTAATAGTGGTAGGCTTTGGTTCTCCTAGACCCAGCTTCCTGAAAATAGAAAAAGGCATGAGATTAATGCTTGCTCCTAAATCACATAAAACTTTATCAAAACTACAATCACCAATAATGCAGGGGATAGTAAAACTCCCTGGATCTTTTAGCTTCTATGGTAATTTATTTTGAAGTATTGCTGAGCATTCTTCATTCAAATTTATTCTCTCATGCTCCTTCAGCTTTTTCTTATTTGTTAAGATTTCTTTGAGAAACTTGGCATACCTGGGCATTTGAGTAATAGCATCTACAAAAGGAATATTAATATGTAAATTCTTTAGAAATTTTGAAAAAGTTAGAAAATTTCCTTATCTGGATGCTGTATTTGTCTCTCTGGAATGGTAGTGGCGGCACATAGGGCTTCACATTTGGATCAGCAAATCATATACCTGGAGACCATCCATCTGCTGGTTGTTTTGGTGACTGATGAATTTTAGTTGATGGTTCCTTATTTGTAGTTGGCTCTTCAGTCTCATTTCTTCTGATGTGGCTCCTCCAGCTTTGTACCACTTCTTAGGGGATAGCATTGACTTGCTCCCTTGGATTTGGTCTCCGTATTGCTTGGCAAGGATCCTTGAGGTCTCTTGGAGATTATCTTAGCCATTTGACCTATTTGCATCTCCAAGTTTTTCGAATTGCTGCTGTTTTGGTCCTGCCTAAGTTTGGCTTCCAAATTTTTTATAGTTGCTTCTTGGTTTTGCATAAATTTGACCATCAGCTCTTCCATGTTGGACTTCTTTTCAGGTACTTGGAAATCCTGGGGGTGGCTGTTGTGCTGCATTTTGATTGCTCCATGAGAAATTTGGGTGCTGCCTCCACCCTTGATTGTATGTGTTGGAGTAGGGATTGTTTTGTTGCGGCCTGAAAAAATTACCAATATAATTAGCTGTATCAGTTGTTTTAGCAAAAGGATTACCTATCTGGCAATTGCTCGTATCATGTCCTCCTCCACATAGGTCATAAGTAATGCTCTGAATATGCATAGCTGTTCCCTTTAAGTTGTTGACTTCGGCTCTAAGGGCTGCAATTTCAGCTAGTAAGGTTGGCACGCAATCTACTCCCTGCACAGCTGCTAGTCTTTTTGGC